>ML835030.1:109865-131117 GCA_009831015.1 Picea engelmannii
ATAGATTCATAGCATTTAGCAACTAGACTCTAGAGTCTAGCACAGTTTAAACTTTATTGTTTTGGACCTTTCGATCTTCATAATTTAGTCCAGATGGCCTATTTTGTAATCATAACTATTTGGTCATGACTCATGTTATTGTTCACAGTTGCTAGATGATTGATTTCATTCCACAACTTAATGGTCTACTTTCTATTATATGGCTTAAAAATTTGTATGTTGGTTTGTAAGTTTGTAATTGCTAGATTCTAGATGGTTGATGCTCGAATGATTAATCATTGATGTACTACTACTTACTACTATAGATGCCATTTTAATGTTACAATGTACAAATATGCATGTTTTCATACATTCTGCAGCTAATTTGTCTTTCTGCATGTTTTTTTTAATATAAACGCAATATATATAAAAAATTATATATATATATATATATATAATAGACGCTTCTGAGACGCTTCACTTCCAAGGATTTTTTGAAAATGACACTCTCGATGCTTTGCTTCCTAAAAACGCTCCCGCTTCGCTTCGCGCTCTGGCAACGTTGATTCAAACTCTAAGGTGCTAGCACATTAGGGCCTTAGGGTTTGAATCTCAATGAGAAGTCTAAAGAACTTATAGGATACAAGCACATTTGGGCCCTAGAAACTGTTTCTCCCTTCTTGTAGCTTCAACTAGGTCAAAATCAAAAGTCTAGGGCTAAAATCCTAAAGTGATATCACTTTAGGGCTTTAGGAGTCTAGCCCTAGCAAGGATTCCTATACAAATTTTGGACCAAAATCACCTTGTGAGAGGAAGAAACACTTATGTTCCTCTCTTAGGGCTTCACCAAGCAAGACTGAAATATCCCTGATCCAATGGATCTAGATAGACTATGCTAACACTACTGTCTCAGTTCAAAGATCTTATACTATAGGGGTTTCTGGATGCGTTTTAGTTACTTGTTTAACATGCTTGGTGATTTTCGCATGTGTGTGTCATATAAATAAGTGTTTGAGCATAATATATGATACATACTAAATAAAGGAACCAACACAAGTCAATATCATATATTATGGAGAATAACAGGAAATATAATGTGCATGTAGGAAATATAGGAAATACTCATCAGCTAGATCTCATAAGAGTTGATCGTCGCTGGAATACAATGCAAAAAAAGAAGAAATACCCATATACAGAAGATCGGAAAGAATCGGCAACATGCATGCACAGATCTGTTGGATGCAATCTCAGCCCTCGGGTACTCACGACAATTGCTGCAAATGTTTGGAAAGTTCACCCTGCTGGAAATACTCGTCTGATCTGCCTGGAAATTGTCCCAAATGATGTGCCCTGACCTCACAACTCCTCCTGGTGACTATCAAACTAAAGATCGGTCTACTACTGATCAAACGGGACCCTAGATGGGACCCCCTAAGGGTTTGCACCCCTCTCCTGGACAACTCATGTGCCCCGGTGATTCCACCGTCAGAATCTAGCGATGTATGGCTCAAACCGAGCACCCTGGTATGCTCTGTACTGGGTCGGAAGGGTTTCTCCGGTTCTGGACTGGTGAACTCCCTGGATCCCTGAATGTGCTTATCTGGAAGCTACGCCCTAAATGACAAACTGGTGCGCCCTAGTGGATTCCTCTGTCAGAATTGGACAAATGATAGCTCAAATGAAGCACCATGTGTCCCTCTCAACTGGGTCGGAAGGATTCTGCTGGATCTTGTTAAAATTTAGAGCAGCTGCAGAGGATATTCCTTTAGCAACTCTTCAAGCTGCCCCCTTTCCAACTGTCATTAAGCTGCCCCCTTTCCAGTTGTCCTTAAGATGCCCCCTTGCCAGTTGTCCCTTCCTAAGCAACCCTCCTCTAAAAGTAAGTCGGTCACCTAGCTAAGTCGGCCTCCTTTCCTATTCTAGCATCTATCCTAACCTAAAAGGTGACCCTAGCATCTATCCTAACCTAAAAGGTGACCCTAACCTCAAGACTCCTATCTTAGACTCCTTGCTATATAAAGAGAGGGAGGCAACCTCTTCTAGATATCAGTTTGATATATAAGTTTTATATATCAATTATGAGCAGCAACTAAGCCATTCTGAAGGAGCAGCCTAGATATATTCTGAGCAACAGCTAAGCCATTATGAGGGAGCAACCTAGACATATTCTGAGCAGCTTAGTATTTTCTGAAGGAGCAGCTTAGTATTTTCTGAGGAAGCAAGGGAACAACAGAGGCACTTCTATAGCAGCTGATTTCTATATTCTGAGCAGCAACAGAGGCACTTATGTAGCTGCTGATATTTCTGTTTTGGAAAGCAATTAAAGGTTGTTCTGGACAACAACTAAAGGGCAGATTTGAGTCAGCCTTAAGAGCATTTTTTGGGACAGCAAGAGCCACAGCAATAGCTACAAGTTTGAGGGCAGATTTGTAATAGAGGCTTAATGATATTGTCTTGTAAGTTCATTGTACTTGATTGACTGATCAATATATCACAAGAAGTTTGTTGGGTTTTCTTCCCCTTGAGGGTTTCCCAGGGTAAATACTTGTGTCTCAGTGAATAAGGATTCTTCCTATGATTCTTATGTTTCTGTTTATCTGCTTAAGTCAAAAAAGAATACTATTGTTATCTTCTATATTTGTTTATGCTTGAAAATTAACAGATCTGATCTGAGCTCGACCAGCTACACAAAACTGTCTCTCAAACCCCTACCCCCTCACTGGCTGCAATGTGCACTGACTGAACTGGGTCTGAATACTCTTGATCTTGCACGGTGAAATACCTAGATGGTATCTTCGATAGACTAGGGTGTGTCTTCCAACATCGAAATCGATCCGAGTGGTGGTTTCCTCCAGAAATCCACAAAACAGCTAAGAGGTCGACTTCCTCCTCTAGAACCTATTCTCAACTCAAAATCATAACATAATGAGGAATTAGGTCGAATTCCTCTTCTTATACCTCCCCCGATCTAATTTTTCGTTGACATCACTTAAGCTAGGTACCTTTCCTCCTAAGTCGAATGTGATTAATTAATTAAGTCCCCCTTAACACCTTTTTCTTCTATTTCTCTATTGACTTTGGCTTAAGTGACTTTTCCTATGCTTTTTGGCTTAATTCATCGTTTATCCATTTATTCACCTTATTTCTCCCTTTGTTCCATGTTTGTGCCTGACTATAATCTACAGGAACAGATAGACTACTAAGTCACTCCCTGCTGAGGCTATTCTTGGGAATGGGACATCACAGTCCTCCCTTGCCGAGATTGCTTGTCCTCAGGCAACATCAATCATGGGTGCTGCAATATATGCTCTCCCTCCCATGTGGCATCCTCCACTGGAAGTCCCCTCCATCTGACCAAGCACTCCTTGATGACCCTCCTCCTCAACCTGCGCTCTCTCTGCAAAAGCACCTCTTCCAGCACTAACTCCAACTGTCCCTCCTCATCCAAGGGTGGAAACTCCTTTGAAATGGCCACCTGTTGTCCCACTGCCTTTTTAAGGCAAGAAACGTGGAACACGTTGTGAATCTTGCTACCCTCCGACAACTCTAGCTCATAGGCCACTTCACCTACCTTCCTGCTGACTCTGTATGACCCATAGAACCTAGGCATCAACTTCTCTGTCTCGCTTCTTTTAAAAGAAGACTATCTGTACGGCTGTGATCGCAGAAAAACCAAATCCTTTACCTCGAAACTGTGCTCTATCCTCTGCCTGTCTGCATAGATTTTTTGTTGGTTCTGAGCTACATGTAGGTTCTCCTTTACCGCCCGTAGAATCCTCTGACTCTCCTCAACCCAACCTTTGGCCCTCGGGACCCTTCTATCCCCAAACACAATCTCCACAAAAGAGGGTATATCGTATCCATACAATGCTCTAAACGGTGACACCCTAAGAGACATGTGGTAAGTTGTGTTGTAACAGTACTCACCCATGTGCAACCATCTCACCCATGTTCACTGCTGCCCCCCCCACGTAATTTTCCAGATACCCCTCCACCCATTTGTTGACAATCTTTGTTTGTCCATCTTCAAGTGCGTTGTTGAAGCGTCCATCTCTATCACTAACTATCTTCCTGGGTAAATTGTGCAACCGAAAAACCTCTCTGAAAAATAGCTCCGCTACCTATATGGCCTTGTCGTTCGTGGGTATGGCAAAGAAGTGTGCAAATTTGGTCATCCTGTCGACCACTACAAATATACAGTCCCTGCCCTGCACTCAAGGAAGTCCTGTAATGAAGTCCATAGAAATGCTCTCCCATTTCTTCTCTGAAATGGGTAGAGGCTGAAGTAACCCCACGGGGTGTGTCTGCTCAAACTTGTTTTGCTGACAAGTCATGCACTCCCGAATGTGCTTCATCACATCATCCTTGAGACCCTTCCATGAGAATCTCTCCCTGATCTTTCGATAGGTTTTGAAGAATCCCTAATGCCCGGCTATAGGTGAATCGTGACAAACCTTCAAAACCTTCCCTTTTAAGGTAGATTCTGGAACCAAGTAGATCGGGTGCTTGTAGAAAATGACATTGTCTAACACCCGGTATCTATCATCAACTACCTGTCCATCAAGTACCTCACAAGAAAACTTGTTTTTGGAGTACTCCACCAACAAATGTGCCTTCCAATCTGTGCAAATATCCATCATCGAACACCCTATTGGCCTCCTGGACAAAGCATCTGCTACGACATTCATTTTTTCTTTAACATACTCAATGTCAAAGTCAAAGGCTAGGATCTTCGAGGCCCGTTTTTGTTGTCTCTCGCTGAGGTATTTTTGATCCAGGAAATACTTGAGACTATTGTGATGAGTCTTCACTACAAACCTGCTACCCACCAGACACTGCCTGAATTTGGTTAAGGCATGCATGATTGCTAGCATTTCCTTGTCGTAAATCGAATAGAGTCTCTCCGACTCGTTGAACTTCCTGCTCTCGAACACAATGGGATGGCCCCCCTGCATCAAAACTACTCCAATCCCCACCTCCGATGTGTCGCACTCTAATACAAACGACCGAGAGAAATCTGGAAGGGCTAGAACAGGGCATGTGCTCATAACCTCCTTCATTTTCTCAAAAGTCTGTTGTGACTCATCCGTCCAATGAAAAGAACCCTTTTTGGTTAGATCTGTGAGTGGTGCTCCCAACTGTGAAAAACCCCTGACAAACTACTTGTAGTAACTGCATAACCCAAAGAATCCCTTCAATTCTGTCAGGTTCTTGGGTGTTGGCCAATCTAGAATGGCCCTGATCTTCTCTTGATGAACCTGTACTCCATGCCCACTGATGATATGCCCCAAGTACAATAGTTCTCTCATCCCAAACTCACACTTGGACTCCTTGGCATATAATGACTATGCCTGCATAATGCCCAAGACCTCCTCCAAGTGTGCCAAATGCTCAGCCCATGTCCTGCTGTAAATCAAAATGTCATCGAAGAATACCAAAAGGTACTTCCTCAACTGCCCCCTGAAGATGTGATTCATGCAAGACTGAAAGGTGGTCGATGCGTTGGTCAACCCAAATGGCATGACCAAATACTCGAAGTGCCCAAAATGGCATCTGAAAGTTGTCTTCTCTATGTCCTACTCTCTGATGTTGATCTGATGATACCCTAACTGCAGATCAATTTTGGTGAAGAAAACTACCCCATGTAGCTCGTCCATCAACTCATCTATGTGCGGGATGGGGTACTTGTTCTTGATTGTTTTCTTATTGAGGGCTCTATAGTCTATGCACATCCTCAATGTGCCATCTTTCTTCAGTACCAGAACGACTGAAGAAGCAAAAGGACTTGTGTTGGGCCTGATGTGCCCCATCACTAGCAATTCCTTGATTGCTTTCTTGATCTCATCCTTGAATCTCTTGAGGTGTCTATAGGGCGAGATGATCACAGGTGTAGCCCTCGCCTCCAACTCAATAGTATGCTCGAACCCCCTGTCTAGTGGCCTCCCTGGTGGTATCGGACCAAACACTGGCTCATATTGACTCAGAAGCTCACTAATCTATGGATGGTAATGCTCTCTGCCCTCTGAATCCTTCCAGGTGGTGATCAGACACTCTACTGCATATGATACATCACCGTAACGGAAGATCCGCTCCATCCTCTTTGCTCATACTACTCTGGGTGCTCCTCTAGACATACCTCTCAATACCACTCTCGATTCGCTGGCATATCTGAAACTCATGGTCAACGTCTGATAGTTGAACCCAATCTCTCCCAATGAATATAGCCACTGTACCCCCAACACTGCATCTGTATCTAACAGGTCAACTACATAAAAGGTATCCGTCATGGTGTAGTTGCCTAGCTTGACCTCTAGTTCTAGGACCATGTCCAAGCATGTCATAGTATATCCATCTGCCACAACCACAGTGAACCCCTCAAACTCCTCAATGTGTAACCCCCTCTGGGCTACTAAGGATGCATCGATGAAATTGTGGGTGACCCCACCATCTACTAAAGTTGTCATGCACTACCCCTGTATAAGGCCCTTGAGCCTGAGAGTGTTGTACCTGGGTACTCTGAAAAGGGTTTCTATGGTTCCCCCTTTCACCTCTCTATGAGGTTTTCTCTCCTCCATTCATTGTGCCTCTGCCTGTACCTGAGGTTTCTTCGGATGCCGCTCTAGCTCATGTGTAGGCTCATCCTCTGAATCACTGTCCGCCTGTGCCTTGATCTCCTCATCCTCCTCCTCACTACCTAATTCCACCTCAATGTAGTGGATCTGTCCCTTTCCCATGCATCGATGCCCTAGTACCCAAGGGTCTCTACAAGAGAAGCAAAGCTTCTTCCTCATCAACTCTCGTCTGGTGTCATCATCCAACTTGAGCTTACCCTTCCAATCCCTCTGAGGATTTTTTTGATCCTTGTCTCTCTGTGGCACAAAGGGTTTGGTAAAGGTTTTGGGTTTCAGCACTGAGTCCCCCATGTCTCTAGTGCGCACAATGGCCTCCTGTAGGGTGTGAGGCTTGAAAGCCTTAACCCAACCCCTCAATGGCTCTGTCAACGCCTTGGTTAACAACATCACCAATCTGTTCTCTGAAATATCTGATACGACCACTGCCTTCCACTAGAACTCTGTGATGAAGGCCTCAACCGACCCTGTCTGTCTCAACTCTATCAGATCCCTTAAATGGAGCTCTGGAGACTGGATCCCTCCTGTCAAACCTCTCCATCAACCTCTCGGTGAACTCCAAATACGAAGTAATGTGGCTGTGACCCAAGGTCACCAACCCATGGTACCACCACTCATGAGCCTCCCCATCCAAGTGCAAGGTGACGAAGCTAATAACTTCTGACACTGTCATCGGTTTGAGCTTGAAATATGTGTCAAGCTTCTGTACCCATACCTGAGTTGAGCATCGTGATGACCCGTCGAAAGTAGGAATATCCAGCTTTCCCACTTTCTTAATGAAGTCCATGTTTTGAGTTTGCGCATTGCCCCTCTGTGCCTCCCGGGGCCTGTTCCGATACCTGATCGAGGAAAAATCTAGCAAACTCATGTTTGCATGGAACTCTGGTCCCATTGCCAAATAATCTCTCCTGTACTCCCCGAATGGGTCCTGTGGCACTGCCTGCCCTGGCTGTCCCAGCAATTGTCCCCCCTGGAATTGCAGATATAAAGGTCGAGGAATCCTCCCAGATGATGTATAGGCATGGATAGGTGAAGGATGTCCACTCGCTCCGCCCTGAGATCCACTGGAGCCATTGGCACCACCTCCCGGGTGTCCTCCTGAACCACTCGCTCCTCCTACCGCGTTGGCAACCACAATGCTCACACTGTGTTGGATCATTTGTGTGCTGATGGCCATCTGTGCTATGGCGTTCATCATATCTCTCTGTCCTCTAGCCAAGTCATTCAAGATGACCTGTGTACTGTCAGAATGTGTCTCGGGGCCTTTCCCCCTGCTCTGATACCGTTGAAATATCCCTGATCCAATGGATCTAGATAGACTCTATTGAAACTACTGTCTCGACTCACAGATATGATACTCTAGGGGTTTCTGGATGCGTTTTAGTTGTTTAACATGCTTGGTAATTTTCGCATGTGTGTGTCATATAAATAAGTGTTTGAGCAAAATATATGATACATACGAAATAAAGGAACCAACACAACTCAATAACATGTATTATGGAGAATAGCAGGAAATACAATGTGCATGTAGGAAATATAGGAGATACTCATCAGCTAGATCTCATAAGAGTTGATCGTCCCTGGAATACAATGAAATACAAGAAGAAATACCCATATACAGAAGATCGGAAAGAATCGACAACATGCATGCACAGATCTGCTGGATGCAATCTCGGGTACTCATGACAACTGCTGCAAATGTCTGGTAAGTTCACCCTGCTGGCAATACTCGTCTAATCTGCCTGGAAACTATCCCAAATGATGCGCTCTGACCTCACAGCTCTTCCTGGTGACTATTAGACTAAAGATCGGTCCAGTACTGATCAAACTGGACCCTGGATGGGACCCCCTGAGGGTTTGCACCCCTCTCCTGGACAACTGGTGCACCCCGGTGATTCCACCGTTAGACTCTAGCAATGTATGGCTCAAACTGAGCGCCCTGGTATGCTCTGTACTGGGTCGAAAGGGTTTCTCCGGTTCTGGACCGGTGAACTCCCTGGATCCCTGAATGTGCTTCTCTGGAAGTTGCGCCCTAAACGACAAACTGATGCGCCCTAGTGGATTCCTCCATTGGAATCGGACAAATGACAGCTCAAATGAAGCACCCAGTGTCCCTCTCAACTAGGTCAAAAGGATTCTACTAGATCTAACCTGAGGTCGGCCAACTACACAAAACTCTCTCTCATAGTCCTCTCTATGTATGCCTTTGTGTCGAAACTGATGTGATCCCTATCCTCTAACTCTGACTCTGTATCTAACTGAGTGTGGAAGGGAGTGTAGTCCCTTCTGTTCGTGTCTCTTATGTCTCTACTATGTCCTCTACAGTATTGAATATACTCATCCCCAATATGTCCTCGGCCCTCTGGTATTTTGCACCTGTTCCCAGAATCATGGGGTCATGAGAAAGAACTTCTTCACAGGATGGCAAGAAGAAGGCTTTGATACCACTGAAATATCCCTAATCCAATGGATCTAGATAGACTGTTGAAACTGTTGTCTCAACTCACAGATCTGATACTCTAGGGGTTTTTGGATGCGTTTTAGTTACTTGTTTAACATGCTTGGTGATTTTCACACGTGTGTGTCATATAAATAAGTGTTTGAGTAGAATATATGATACATACGAAATATAGGAACCAACACAACTCAATAGCATGTATTCTGAAGAATAGCAGGAAATACAATGTGCATGTAGGAAATATAGGAAATACTCATCAGCTAGATCTCATAAGAGTTGATTGTCACTGGAATACAATGCAAAACAACAAGAAATACCCGTATACAGAAGATCGGACAAAATCGACAACATGCATGCACAGATCTGTTGGAAGCAATCTTAGGTACTCACGACAACTGCAACAAATGTTTGGAAAGTTCACCCTGCTGGCAATACTCATCTGATCTGCCTGGAAACTGTCCCAAATGATGCGCCCTGACCTCACAACTCCTCTTGGTGATTGTCAGACTGAAGATCGGTCCACTATTGATCAAAATGGACCTCGGATGGGACCCCCTGAGGGTTTGTGCCCCTCTCTTGGACAATTGGTGCACCCCAGTGATTCCACCATCGAAATCTGGCAATGTATGGCTCAAACTGAGTGCCCTGGTATGCTTTGTACTGGGTCGGAATGGTTTCTCCGGTTCTGGACCGGTGAACTCCCTGGATCCCTGAATGTGCTTCTCTGGAAGTTGCGTCCTAAATGAAAAACTGGTGCGCCCTGGTGGATTCCTCCGTCGGAATTGGACAAATGATAGCTCAAATGAAGCGCCTTGTGTCCCTCTCAACTGGGTCGAAAGGATTCTGCTGGATCTGACCTGAGCTCGACCAGCTACACAAAACTGTCTCTCAAACCCTTGCGCCCTCACTGGCTGCAATGAGCACTGACTGAACTAGGTCTGAATACTCCTTATCTAGCACAGTGAAATACCTAGATGGTATCTTCGATAGGCTAGGGTGTGTCTTCCAACACCGAAACCGATCTGGGTGGTGGTTTCCTCCAGAAATCCACAAAATAGCTAAGAGGTCGACTTCCTCATCTGGGACCTGTTCTCAACTCAAAATCATAACATAATGAAGAATTAGGTCGAATTCCTCTTCTTATACCTCCCCCGATCTAATTTTCCGTTGACATCACTTAAGCTAGGCACCTTTCCTCCTAAGTCGAATGTGATTAATTAATTAAGTCCCCCTTAACACCTTTTTCTTCTATTTCTCTGTTGACTTTGGCTTAAGTGACTTTTCCTATGCTTTTTGGCTGAATTCATCATTTAGCCATTTATTCACCTTATTTCTCCCTTTGTTCCCTGTTTGTGCCTGATTATAGTCTACGGGAATAGATAGACTACTAAGTCACTCCATGTTGAGGCTATTCTTGGGAACGGGACATCACAAAGACGTCTAGCATGAGAAAGCAAATTTACCATGAAACATTAATAGCATAAGAACAAATTGCAGAAAATTCACTTAATTCACCAAGAAACCATGAGTTAAAACCCTAATTTGTAGAAATTTCCATCCAAAATCAGCAAAGAACATCCACAATTGAGCCTCCAAGCATAGCACATAAGTGTAGAAGAGCTAGTTACCCCAATAGGGCGAAAATTTCAGAAGTTACTCTCACAAATGTGAGAAGTGATGATCCAAAATGAAAATGAGGCTTGCCCTTTTTATATGAGGCAACCTCAACATAGTTTGTCCACATAATTTGTCAACAATAAAATACAAGTGGGACCGACCCCTTAAATTACCTCTACATAATGCCAAAATAAAATATACTTCAAATAAAACCCTAAATGGGTGACGTCAAGTCCCAAAGGGTGACGTAATGCTAAAATGTGATGATGTCAAGGCTCAAGGAGTGAGACGTTAGGCCTCCAAAGGCCATGCGGTATGCTCCAATGTGCAAGGGTGTGAAGCAAGGTGTCCCTTCTCCCCAAACCATGCCAAATCATCTCCAGAACCACACAATCCATCAAACCCTAGCCCCAAAAGGTGACATCAAGGCTAGAGGATGACATCATAGGCCTCCAAAGGCCACGTCCAAGTGCAAGAGGAGTGCAATCTCGTCCCCAAGTCATGTCAATGTGCCTCAAAAGGAAACATCCTCCATCCTATGCGCACAAGCCAATCTGTCCATCGTCCAAGATTCTCAGAATGTGAGAGCCACTATCTGAGGGTGGTGAGTCACTGGATGACCCACTGCTCTCCATCACATGTGCCAAAGTCCTACAACAAAGCACAATGTCCTGGGTACAAGACCAAGACGTCCCTCAAGAATCATGTCAGGGGCATCCAAAACAAGCCAAAGTATAAGATATGGTTAGCCAAAGTTCATAAGAAACATTAGTCCTTAAAGCATACAAAGTAAGTTGCAACTTAAGATATAAGCCATGTAAGATAATTCACCTTAGTATCCCCTTCAAGCATCACACCAGCCCAGGACCCCATGTGAGTTACCAAGTTTGAGTATGGGAGGGTCTTCATCCAAACCTATTAGGTGTGCCACCTAGACAGGAAATAAAATAACCCAGATAGAGGGATATGTCCCGAGAGTGACAAGGGAAAGTAAAAACCCACCCAGAGTAAGTGTGAAAGTGATATTGTTCAGGGGTTACTTCATGGCTTATGGTGTTAATCCATCTCTATGAGCACCTTTGTGGAGGGTGTTCTTGCTCTTGAGTTATCCAATATTTGTGTGCCACCTTTTTCCAAACCTCTTTATTAGCCATCTTTCCAATCCCTGCTTTTTCTATCATAATTGCTAGTCCCCTTTTAAAGGTTTCAAGATTTAGCATCACTTTTTTGCGACTGGGGCAAGCACTGAATGAGTAGAGCTCAAGTTGGGCTAGATTTTGGTGGTCCTTCTTTTCTATGTTCACTTTCTTTTCTAGCATCATTTTATTATTCTTTTATAGCAACTTTGAAACAACCTTTGAGCCTTCAGCCCCTCTTCTCATGAGAGAATGGACCATAGCCGAAGTTTAGTATAATATGAGAGGATCCAGGACGGAAAGTGTTAAGTATGATCGGGAGAAAAACGTTACCCTTGGGAAGGCCCACCTGGGCGGTGAGAACACGGAACTAGGGCACAGAAGCTGACCACCAAGGTGAAACAAGGCAATTGACACAATTTCCCAAACCAATGATCCATTATCCAACTTCAACCAAAGATCCTCATCCACATGCCGGACAAAATTAAGCACGACATTTTGTATGAAAGGACTAACATACGTCATGGTGACAATAGCTTACCATCTCCCATACTCTGGGTTGCTTGAATGTGATGAGCCTTGGTTGATCCAACTGGGAGGCAAATAAGGGGGGTTCTTGGGCTGCCATTTGTGGACATGTTGATCATCATCATCATGGTGTAGATCATGTTCTCCATTGTAGACCTCGAGACATGATCTCCTCGAGTTGGGAACACGTGAATGAAAACGTGCCCACCTTGACTCTACCCTAGTCACATCATGCTTCCCCAAGTTGGGAACACGTGTGGGGCTTTTACCTAAGTATTAAAAACAGTGCCGACACATGCCCCTCCCTGGTTGGCATTTGTTATTAGTTATTCTTTCACGGGTCCCATTGTGAAAATTCCAGGTCCTATCAGCTTGCCTTCTTGGTCTGTCTTTGACCAAAGAAAGGCTCTAAGTTTCAACTGAAGTTAATTTGTTTTCTGCTGTTTTATAACAGCCAACAGTCCAAAAGTATTTTGTTGATTTGTTACAGTTATGTTCTCGATTTTGGGTGCTCTAGCATGTCGTTTTCGTCAATAGAAATTAGTAGATGCATCTCAAAATAAACATAACACACCTAAACATCGTTTACTGTTGAATATGAACAGATCTAAGAAACTAAATCATGCATTTGTAGACACGGGTATTTTTGGTCAACATGACCCTGGATAAAACCCCCCCAGGGAAAACCAGTTTGGAATATGTGTGTATATATGAGGAAAGCAGAAGAAGGGTTACAGTAAACACAATATATGAAAGAACCTGATACAATAACAACTCCAACTGAGCTGATATACAAGCTCTAAATCAACAGATGCGCCCCAGAATGGTGCGCCCCTCATGCAAACTGCCAGAACCACTGAATCTGCTCCAACTGCCAACTGTGAGCTCAGATCTGAAAACCCCTCCACAGGAATGAATCTCTAATAGATGGCCTCCCTCTGAAACTGATCTCACTGCAATCTGATGGCTAGATATCCCACCAGGTACGAATCAACCTCCACAACTAATGCGCCCCTCTCAAAAGTAGAATAGCTCCAGTAAATAATCAAGGCAAGTAGCTCCAAGCCTCCATGAATGAAAGCAGGCGACCTCCCTCAAGCATCCTCACAAAACTGACCTCATCTCCATCCTCCAAGAGCTCCTCTCTCAACAAGCAAAAGACCAAATGAAGAATGTGCCCCTCCCTCACCCTTTGTGCCCCTCTTTGACTAGCAAAAGGAAACCTAGATATTCAAGGGTGGAGATCATCTCATCTCCCATCTAATCGATGGTTGAGATCTCCCCATGAATATCTAAATCACAAACCCACTTTGGGTTAAGTTTCCTAAGTCAACTTATGTCTCTAATTCACCCCTTTGAATTAATAATCACTTTTAGGCCAAAAGTGACTAATTTTCACTTTAACCAAAGTCAAAGTGAAATTAGACAAAAGTACAAGGTACAAAGTGTAGTGTCCTTCCCTCATGTGCTAACGAGGCCATAAGCACATGGGGAACACCTCCCAAGTTACAAAACTCAACACGTGTGGGGCTTCTACCTAAGCATTAAAAACAGTGCCCACACATGCCCCTCCCTGTTTGGCATTTGTTATTAGTTATTCTTTCATGGGTCCCATCATTTTTTTATGAGAGACGTTTCATTGTCCTCGGGATCCCTAGGCGAGCATCTAAAAGGTTAATGGTTTGGATTTTATCTTTTGCTAGCTACAAGCCTCTGGACCTTCAGCCCCTCCTTCCCATGAGATCAGGTACATGCCCTTGTTAGGTCACTAAAGCCAAAGGGCCTAGAAGAGGGAAATATGATAGGAATGTAATGAGTGGAAAGTGGTAAGTATGGTCGAGATTGGTACGACAACCCCTCAAGGGACCTGTTGTCGCCTTTATACACACCTGGGTGACGTGGAAGAGATATTCAATCCACTTGGTGTGTCCTTGGGGGAAAGTCTTGAGTCAAGGTGTTGTCACCTGATCCTCAACTCCTCCGTCTAGGCCAACTCCTAGCGAAGCCAAGGGGGGTAGTCCCTAACAAAATATACTAAGGCTTGTACTAATCTAAGTACAATAAATAAATCTAGGAGTTTATTGCAATAAATAAAACTACGACAAAAATAACTCTATACTAGTAGCATATATCATTCATTCACAAAGTAAAAGCTTATGGAGAAAGATATTCAATTAAGGAAATACTTGCATAAAATATATTCAAAGGATACAGGTGCTTGCAAGTAAAATAACCATAAAAAATAGATACTTCAAGATAAAAGTAATGATTTGAAAAAGTGAAATCTTGAAGCAAATGGCTTCTTAAAATATAGAAAATTAGACCAGTGCCAAATAAAGAGATCGTGTCTTATGTTGCTAAAATGTAGAGTACCATGTGGAGATTGCTTTTAGAGTTTGATTAATGTTCAACTATGATTTTATTGCATAAAAATAAAACTACTCTAAATGTTTCCTCTAATAGGATATTCCTTAATGTGGAGGTTGAGCTTGCCGAATATCCAACAGAGAGAGTATCCCTCTGATTTTGCACACCAGCTCAAAAGAATGTGGGAAATCCAATAGGGAGAACCTAGATCTCAAAGTTCCTGCAGTATTTCTTACACAAACTCTCTTACGTTTCCACACAAGCAATAATTCTTAAATATTTGTCCTATTAATCTACTCCACACTGACCAACCCAGTTCTGATGAGTTCCCCAAATCAAGCTAAGCTCGCAAGGGTTCATAGCATACATTGGGAGCTGAGAGGAAATGTTTATTTTAAAAGGAAAATAAAATACTGAAAAATGAATTGCAGAAATGTAAATGTTTTCTAATTAAACTATTGTCCACACTATCCAACCTCTTTGCAGAGGAGCTGAGGGGACGGGTTTATTTGCCCCAAAACAGGAAAATTTGCAGAAAGGGAAATCTAATATAGCAATTAAGGATTACTTTCCAAAATGAAATCTAATCTATGTGATTGTTATTGTTGTGTTTTATACTTATTTAATGATGAGAAGCAAATGAAATGAAAGACTAAAGCAAAATACACAATCACACCACAAGACACCACCGCCCTAGGGGGAAACGAAAATGGGGCGCTGTGTAGCCCACTCTTTTATTGCTTCGGTTAAAATGGTCTCTTTCTGAGAGACTTTGGATCCTTACAATGATGGATCAATCAGGTTTACAAGTTTATAAAATGGTTTAGGAAGGTATAAGGTACTTCTGGGAATCCCAAATGCTCCTAATCCGCCAAATTTTGGCAGAATCCCCCTTGTTTATTCGCAAAACTGCACAAAACAGAAAACAAAACAATGAAAAATATGGCCAAAAACACTTTAAAAGTGTCTTTGGTTATTAGTAGACAAACCCAAAAAAATTCTAAGTTAAAATCTATGAAAATAAGCAAAATGAACTAAAGAAAACAAGCTAGAAAGCTTGTTTCCTTAGGGTCTTTAACTACTTTTAAAGAGAAGGAAATTTAAAGAACTAAACTTGGTAGATATGAAAGCTTAAGCATGAAACCAAAGATCTCTTTTATAGCCTTTAGATTTAACTAAGTTTTAACTTGCAAAAGCGACTTTCCTATTGCTAGATATTGCTTGAAAAAGATGAATAAATTGAAACTAAGCTAAGATCTAAACAAATAATTCTACAAATCTGATCTACTTATGTATTTAACTTGAAAAAAAGGTAGATCTAGAATGTAGATTCAAGTAACCAAAGGAATTTAGAATTTATAAGAGAAAGAGAGAGTAAAATTGCTTGATCCCTTGAAAAGCCTTGGGCAATGGGGTTCCTTCCTTTGGTGGAAAACCGAGGGGCTATGTTGTTCACCACAATATTGAAGAAGAGGAGGATACAAGCTATCTCAACCTATCCTTCAAGTGAGATATCATGCACAACTTAAAACTTCTTGCAAAAGGGTTAAATGCAATGGTGTCATATAATATAGGAGCATGAAAGCATGAATATTAAGCTAAATAAGCATGCAATTCAAACTATCTAACATACATGAATCAATAGAAATATCAAGCAAGCAAGATTTTTTGTTTCTATACTATTGGAAGATAGCTCCCCTTCCAAGGCCAAGATTTAACAACAAGAGCAACAAATTCACAAGAAAGCGTATACCTCAAATAAAATTGAACATAGATGATCCACACAAGATTGCTTTACACCATGTCGTAGCCTCCAAAGCCTTTTTTATTCCAATGAGAAAGAGATATTACAATAACATCAACAAGCAAAATCACCCAAGCTCCAACTAACCAATGCCATGGGTGAATGTTTTATATTATAGCTTGCGAGAGGAGAGCCAAGAGGAGGAGGGTGCACCAAGTGGAGAGGAGGGTGCACCACTTGTGAGAGAGACGGAGCCAAGTGTGAGGGAGATGGCTGCCACCTCTCCCCACACTCCTAAAAATCGCCACATGTGAGAGTGATGAGGGATGGAGGGGTGCCACCTCTCAAGAGGTGGGCTGCCCACTCTAGAATGAGCCACCTAGCAAGAGGGGTGCACCTCTCCCTTGAGCACATGCTTAAAAAAAATGGGCTGCCACTTAACTCAAGTTTCCAACCCAATAAGTTTCCCTTTGAGTAATACATACCCTCTTGGACTTTATTTGACTCGAGACATGTCAAAACATGTTTCCGGCAAGTTTGCTTAAAAATAGCACTTGCTGTTTTTTCCTGATTTTTTATGTCTTTTTTCACTTTTGTGAGCAAAATTAATTTTTTAGTAATTAAAATCACTAATTTTACTCACAAAAGTGTGTATTTAGGTAAAGTGGGTGCTCTAGGTCCCAAAATGAGTACCCCCAAGGCATATAATGCTTCCTAGTACCACTTTTTTAATACATAATCAAATTACAATTAAAATATTCCGTTTTATGGGAAATTTTTATTAACAAAAAAACTTTAAAAAACCTAAGGGGGACTTAGCACATTTCCATAAGACTGTAGGATAATGCTTAGCATGGTTATATACATAAGACTCTAGAATTAAACAACACACCAAGTCATATCCACTAGGACAATTACTTTAGCTTTAGAGGATATTGAGTGAAAAACTTGGAAATTATAAATAGCTTAGAACAAGAAGATATAATTAACAAGTAAAAAAAACAGTAATGTACTAGTATCTAAGTCTTAGGTGGCTAATCATGTTACAAAAATCACATGCTTAAGTCATTTTATTACAATTCCCTGCAGGGTATGGAAATATGGTAAAAAGTTGAAAAAAGGGGGCCATAATGGCCGACTGGACTTCTGAACTCTGAATTTTGAACAAGTAGTTGTTCAATCTTTGGCATCTTAACTGAAAGCCCATCCTAGTGCAACTTGGTGGATAACAGAACTCTCAGTCACAAACCTTCCCCAAAGGTTGGCCACTTACTAGGAATTCTATGACACTCACCAAGGTGAAATAGGGTCAAAAGCATAATGTCCAAGAAAGCGTTCTATAATCAAAAGCAACTTAAATACAACATGTTTAAATGCCTCAAATATTAAGGTGATTACTTGCCACAATACTTGACTTGTATCGCATGGAGCAAGACCCATCTGCCTTCCAGAAGCTAGCTGGTGTGGTGGATGCGCTGACAATGGATCCAAAATGTGGTGATAGAGCGGGCTTCCGTATGTGCAAATGGACACTGCTAGTCATGTGGTCTCTCGACACTCCATATATGCAACCTGAGGACATCAAGACATCATCTCCTTAGTTGTCCCACAAAATGGGGATAACACATCCCACTTGGACGCTTTCCTTCCTCATCCTGGACGCTGGGCTTTGATGATGACGTCATGTGCTAGGGTTTGTTGATGATGATGGGGTTTGTTTTCCATTAAACACCATTTGATGGCTTTGAGCACTTGATGAGGATCTTCCACCTTGCTTGCACCATTTGGTGATGACACGTAGCCTTGGGAGGCCATCTTCACCCTTTGGAGGATTGACGTCACTACACGTGTGGCATTATTATGGTGTATTTTGCATGTATTATCATTTTAGAGGCTATTTGAGAGGTCGACCCCACCATGTATCATGGATTATTGTCATTTTACTCATTATTGTGGACAAATAGTGCTTGCTTACCTCATATAAGTAAGGGAGCACTCAACTCATTTTATCATCCCTCTCACACTTGTGAGAAACACCTATATTTGTCTTTTCTCTCTCTTTTTCGCTAGGAGTACTTGTGCGCACCTTTTGAAGGAGGTTTATGTTGAATGTTTTTCTCTTGTTGATGGATGAATGGTGAATTAGGGTTTCCTCATCCATAGTGCCTGACCTAGTAAGTGTTCTTCAAGTTTTATGCTTTGTGTGGTGCATTTTGGTGGATGCTCTTTTAGATGGTTAATTGTTGCATGCTACCTTGTATGCTAGAAACCCGAGGAGAGATTAAGATTGTTTATCTCCCTCCCTACTTACATTTATCATTGATTGTTGAAGCATTTAAGACTTTATTCTAGGGCTTAAGAGTGTTTATACCCTAGGATTTTGTCTTAGCTAGTTCAAGTCCTAGCGATTAAGATGGTTTATCCCCCTAGGGTTTGACCTAGTTCAATTGAGACCTTGTTGCTAGAAGCTAGAGAAGAAAACGACACCTAGTGTTTATGAGGGTATATGCCCTTGGTTTTGTTTTCAAGAAGTTTGGATTAGGGTTTATGAGGGTATATGCCCTAGCTTGATCTTCACCTCTCTCTTGCCTCTATCAATTTTCATGGTGTTTTCCTTGACTCCATTTTCCCAAGAAAAGAGAAATGGCACTAGTCTTGGTGATTGCAAGTGATAGTTGAAACCGTACTTAACTAGAAACTCTCTCTCTTTCAAAACTCTTTCTTAATTTAGTTTTATGACAACATTGGCAATCCAATTCTACTCCAACGCTTTGAATAATCATTGATAAACTTGCTTCTGTCATAAATTGAATGATAAGGCCATTAGGGCTTGTATATATTGCTGAATATTACTTAATATTGTGGCAAAACTTGCCAAGAATCATTGTTTAGCAATTGGATATTATTCTACTTGTTGAGGGATAAATTTTAAGATAAAATTGTTAGTTTTCTGGGCTAATCTTCTTATTGTTGTTGCAAATTACTTATTGCTGATATAGACTGGTTTACTCCTGCAAATTTACAACAACAATTGGTTTTACTTGTTGTCTAGTGTCTAAAGGTGATTGATAAGCAATATAACTTGGTAATTGACTAATATATGCATTGGAATGTTTCTTGTCTCGCACAGGTTAACCAATTACCTTGTTCAAACTAATTCTTTCCCTTCACCTTTCCTAGGCCTACCCTATAACACACCCACGACGGGGCATAAATAAAAAAAAAATATTTTTCCTCAATTAGTCGAATCCTCCATCCATGGTCTCTAATCCTGGTCAATGGACCTTCAAAATTCCCGAGCTGAAGCAACTCTTAGGTTCCCTACTGGAATCTCTAAGAAATCAATCCACGGGTCTTTGCGAGACTTCACCCGTGCGAACTAGCACCAGGTGCAAGCTTCCTCCACGTGACCACCAGCTGTGACCACACGCCTATCCAAAAGGCGCTTTGCGACCTCGGACCTCGGGTGTTTTGCTATGGGCCAAACCCGATACTCTCGATTTCCTATTTCCCGATCGGAGAATCCTCTAGGCGCTAGCTCCTCCCGCTAAGCTCCTTCGATTGAAACGTTGGGCGATAACCTGGGGCCCAACTACCAAGCACTTCGAGACTTCCTGTTTCGCGTCTCCCGGGGGGCAGTTCCTTTCTCCTCTCTGAAGTTCGATATGTGAACTCCCTCCAAGACCCAATCTACAGTCCACACTCTCCCTTCAATTGACGGCTGCGATCAAATCGCGAGTTCGTGTCTCGGGTATTTAGATGTGAGTCCACCCTGACTCTTCCGATCCCCGATCTTTCGATAGAGTCAGATCAACGGTCCACGATCTTCCATGATCCTACGGTCCAGATCAACTCACGAGTTCAGATTTCGCAAGTTGTCACAATTCTGCCTTTGACTTTCCCAATTTGTGAGTCAGTGAAACACTGATCTCCCGCAACGTGTCCTATCCCGATGGACAACTAGGATTGTTGCGGCTCCCAGCACCTCGGCTATTCGCCTCTTGACTTCTCCATAGGTTCTTCCTCCAAAGTACATGGATCTCTGCCACGTGTCCTCTGAATCCAACGGCTCAGACTCACCTCACACCTCACCCTTTGCGAAGTTTAGATTACTCTCCCCCAGTTCTTCCGATGTCCGAGTTCTCGAACTCTCGGATCTGCTTCCACCTGTCAACACTGACGATGGACAGTTCCGATGATTTCGGAACTTCGAGACTTGGCAAAGTCCATGTTATCCCCGATATCTAAGGATAACTAGGAGATCATGTCTCGAGGCCCACATGATCCCAGACATGGAGTACGAGAGCAGATTGACTTGAGCATGGCCCTTGAGGGCGCATCTTTTCTTCTTCTCAGCCATACTTGTCCTGCCAGCAGTAACAGCCTCCATCACTACCGGTCTGGGCTTGCATCAGAAAAGGCTCTTGCTCCATGAGGTAATTGGTCTGAGGTATCATGGTATGTGTCACATTTGATCATTATAACCTTCTTATGTATGCATTAGATCTCTTTCATTTCAGATAACTGNTTGGATCTTACACTAATCTACTTGACCATTGTTGGGGTAATTGATGGGGTAGCTTAGCAAGTTGGTATTCATGGGTTTTGGTTAGCCACCAAGGGGGGTTTGCAGAACCATCGTCCACTCCCACTCATATTATCACTCTTACATCTTAAAACCCCGCTCATCCATCCCACTCCCCTAGTCTGGCCATTAGGATGACCATCCAGGGTACATCTTGTCTTGTGGGAAGAAGGGGCTAAAGGCCCAGGGGGTAAAAGCAGCTGGTAAAA
>ML835030.1:131217-141323 GCA_009831015.1 Picea engelmannii
GCTACACCGGAATGAGCCTCCTCCCCTTAGGGTTTTGACTTGGTGGCCCTGCCATTGCAGCACTATCAAGCCTAACTCTCCCGTCCTTAGATTTAGATTCTCCCAAGCCATTAGCCTTACTCCTTGACTCCATTTACCCAAGGTACTAGTCTAAGAACAAAACGTTAAGGTTTTCATGCTTAAACTTTCTTTCAAACTCCTTTTATTTAAAACCCTAACTAACCCTAGCGTCTAGACTAACCCTAATGATGATGACGTCTTGCCTATTTTAGACTTGTGTTTGGACTAAAAGTTGCGGCTGACTCATCTCTTTGTAGCCATAGAGGTTTCAAGCAATTTCATTGGTTGATTTGTCAAAATGTCCACCTCTTTGACTAGCTAACCCTAACCCTAAAACAACAACAATATAGGTGACATCAAGCTTATTTAAACCCTTGTTTGGCATAAAAAACGTTTTGACATTTGTCATCTATTTTGATAGACCTTGAGTTGTTGATTACATCCATAAGCTTGTTTGACAAAACGTCCTACTCATTGTCTTCATTTTTGACCTAATACTAGGGCTGACGTCACCCTATTTCTGCAATAGTGACGCAGCAACATTATTAATGAGCAGATTTATACCATGATTTGATCTTACATATTGAATGCAAGTATCTTTTGTATTTATTGAAGAAGTATTATAAGCCTTTTGTCTTTATTAGCAATCATTGACTTCGTCAATAATTACATTTCATCATTGCTCATATATATATATTGAAGATAGTCATAAATATTTGAAGTACTAACCACTGCAGCACGTCTTCTAGCTTTGTTTGTCTTGTCTCGCAAACAGGTGCCATTCGGTGGAAGATTTTCTCCTTGACTATCTCTCTTGGCAGTAATCTGTGAAGGGAAGCTTATCCTTAACCTTTGAGGCCTTAAACCTTGATCCTTCTCCTTCAGAACCCCAGATTACTAGGGACGTCTCCCTTGGGATTAGCCACCCTAAATAGAAAGAGCCCCCCATCGAGGTGACTGTGGGTGGGGAAGCTCCTGTTACGCCAGTTTGAAGCCTTTGACTCAAGCTACCTAAACCCTTCCTACAAACTGTGCGATAACAGGAAGATTTTAGATGTTCTGAAGGCCTCGGCCTTCGATCTACCTCCTGTGAGCACCAATATATGGGTCTCGACTTCTAATTTCCCTCTAGAGCTTACAAACTTGAAACAAGTTCGCCTCTTGGACCTCATCTGTGCTTCTGAGAAGCGCTTATCTCTTTTGAGCTTGGTTCTTAGGGGATCTCGAGTTCCCACATACTCCTTGCATTAATCTGCTCGCGGTAGATCGACAGTCCACGACCTTCCTTGATCCAACGGTCCAGATCACATCGCAACTTCGGGTTTCGGAAGTTTATTCGTGCCAATGTGCAATTCTCCCGATGTGCGGACTCCGATCTCACCAATCCGACATTCAGGAGGGTCCCGATAGATTCTTGGATCTACGGTCTAGATCGCATCACGACTTCGGGTTTCGGATTTCAGAGAATCCGTCCCCTTCACGATGATTACCAACATTCGTCGAACTTGCGAAGACTGAAGGAATCGAGGCGTTAACGTCTACGCTCCTTATTCAAATCTAACGATTGTGACAGACCTTGGATCCTCCTAAACGAATCTCGTTCGTTCATCTTCCAATCGAAAGGATATTCCCTTCCAATACTTGAATCTCACTATCCTTCCTGAGCTTCGTCAGTTATGAAGGACCTAAGAGCGTAACGCTCTTTCTACTGGACTTAACACTTCGAAGAATTTCTGCGTACCCCTTGCGCTCCTTCATCAAGTCTAAAACTTAAGTGGTTTTCGGTTTCTACTTGCCTCGCAGAGAGCCTGTGCATATCTACACTACCTCTCCTAAGCGTAACAGACTTTGTCCTTCAAGGGACTCAAAACGATTAGGAGGGTCGACATGCGTTCATGAAACTGTGTCCAAGGTCGATGGACATACAGTTCGTGACTCTAGCTTAAGCCACCACAGGACGCAATGTAATGATCCCAAGCCAAATTTTTCGCTTGATGTGCAGGTGTTTATTGAGTTATTCAGTTATTAAGTGCATTCATACAAGATTCATCCAACACATGAAGATCACAATACATTCAAGATATAGAAGCACAAGCAAGATCTGACCTTTTATTATGAGCAATATGGAACCAATACAATAGATAGCCGATCTGGAATAATCCTCAGATGGCCGGAAAGACAAGAGATATGAGCTGCTACAAAATGCTCTGCCGATACAAAATAAGCCTCCAAAGGTTGAATAAGAAATGAGGATCAGTACAAAGCAGATCTAAATACAAACCCTCCAGCTGAAGAAGCCACGCTCCAAGAGAAGACTGAAGCCCTCGGTAATTCGGCCTTGATGGAAGATGACTCCAAATGAGCCCAAACTTGGTCAGATGATAGATCAGGGTAGTGGGATCCTCTTCCTGAAGTCTCAAGCCCAACGTCCAAGGCCAACCTCTCCAAATGCTGAATCTTCCAAGGGAGTTGCGCCCTCCTGAATGGCAGAAACCCTAGGCAACTCGTCCTTCAAGAAATATACCTCCAAATGATGTGAAACTCTCCAAGAATGTAGATCGGGCTAAGAGAATCCCGTGGGAGAAGTTTCAGATCCAGATCTCAAGCAAATCTCTCTAGATATGAGAAATACAGAAAAGTGGGACGTCCTCCTAACCTCCAAATCGTCCCAAACTGTTGTTGAAGATTGAGTGATGATAACTCCTCAAAGAAACCCTCAAAATGATGATGGAGCACCTGCAAATAAAACCCAACTGATGGAATGCCCAACGCTCCTCCTGATTGGCTAGATTGAACCCTTCTCAATGGTATGGTGCGCCCTTGCTGGAAACTTCCCAAACAGTACAACCTTGCTATCTTCTGAAGCTCTAGAAGGAGATATGCTGAGAATAGAATGGTGTGGAGGAATCTTTCATCCCCGAGACCAAGCTGTGGAACAAGGTGAGTGGCTATTTCACCACTGAGTTGTTCACAAGGGTTTGTACAGCAAAACCCCCAAACTGAATGCTCAAGAGCAATAACAAGCAATACACCAAATTCAGAATGAATAATAGGTGCGCCCCAGCCTCTTACTTATACTTTTCCTTCTAATTCTCTGTTGAGTTAGGTTAACTCCCAGGGTTAACTTCTATTCTTTTGTTGAGTTATCTTTTACTCCTTTTATCCCTTTCCTTTCTCAAGTCAACTTAAAATTATAACTTTAGCCTAGTTGACCTCCCCCCTTAGTGTGAGACTATGACCTAGTGGGGGTGCCTAGGCCACTGAGTCTCCTCATCACCTCTCTAAGAGGTGGGGGACATTACACGCAAGCATTTACGAGTATAAAACATGTCCTATCCGTATGATTTCCTACTTTCCTAATTTCACATTCAAGCAGATACAAAAGAAGGAAATACAATCTAAATCATTAGGCAAACATAACCATCCCTACAACATTCATAGGATATCCAACTTTAACTCACAGTACCACTTAAATACACAAGATGTGTGATTACTTATCTATTACAGGTGGTAGCCAACTAACTGACTGTGGGTGTTTGTCCTTCCACCCTACCACAAGCTCAGAGGCATTCATTCTTAGCACTCTGGCCACCGCCGTGCCAAGCCATGATATCACCAGGGAACTCTCGCAGTTCTCAAGGATTCTTTCTCTGTTCAGCTTCTGTTGGGGTTCTGTTCTCTGCAACTTTCAAAGATTTCTCTCTGTTATGGTCTCGGCGAGGTTTATCAGATGCTCACTCAGCATCAAGCTCGTGGCCTTCTATTCATTATCGCCTGGAGAGCTCCGGGCATCTCCCTTACGAGCTTGCACTCTCGTCTGGTGTCTCTTCTCTGGTTGTCCGTGTGTATCTATCTTACCTTCCTTCTTTTTGGAAGGTTCCCGACCTATCACGTTCCTTCTGTCAGAAGGAAGCTCGGGTCTGCAAGTCTCTGTGGTACTTCGGGCTGACATTCGGCAGCTCGACCATGCTTCCATTCATGGCAGTGGTTGATAATTCAACCACTGGTCCTTTCTTCATTAACTGATTTCTCTCCTTGGGATCCGAAGGAGGTTTGTCATCCTCATCAAGGGAATTTTGGGGTTATTTGGTATAATGAACCCTCTCATATAGTTTTCACATTCTTCCTCTAGTGATATCATGGCTAGTACTTTCAAAGCTTCACCCCCACAGTCTGTTATTGGCAACTCAAACAATAATACATTTACACCATTCCCATGCATGCCGCAGCATGGTAATCCTATTTTATGATTAATTACAAGCTGGGGGAAACAGGGTGTTACATACCCTAATCTATTGAGTGACTAAGATAGGGGGGTTATAGACTTGCCTCAGCTTGCTATAGCATCCTTTGAGGTCACTAGGGAAGCCTCCCTTGTGTTGGACCTCTCTCCTTCACTAAAACAAGGGAATCATTTGCCTACGTGACAGTGACAAATACTTCTAGTTGTTACACAAGATTGGCATCTTGTGGAGGGCTTTGCACAAGTACAAATCCTGTGATAACAGGGACCATCTGCACACAAGTCAACACATTCATTTCAAGATGATTCTAATATAAATATGATGTTCAAATTCAGAAATCCTTTTACAGTCTCATTTATTACGTGCATTCAAAAGGCTTAAAAAATAAGCTCTTTTGGTCAAAATATAAACATGCATACAGGCAATGGTAATGACCAGTCACGAAGGAGCATTACACAGAATTACAAAGTAGTAAGATGACGGACAAATATAATAAATGAATGAGACAGTAACCATGTCTTCCATCTGGGAATTGATAGTGGCATATTAAAGCACGTAATAATAGAATTAATTATATGCAGAATTAATAAGCTGAGATTCCGATACACAGAAAAAATGGCACAGAATGACAGAATAGTGAATGATATGCAAAGAAATATGTATGTCGACAAACAGGAAGCACTGGGCATCATAGTTTATTCTTATTTTCCTTTCACATATCCCAAAACCAGACTTTATGTAACAGAAATTGCCACCACTAGGACTTCCACCCAAAGGATTTCACGTGTGTGTGAACGATAAGCTAATAATATCTTATATCCATTTTCATCTGGCCTAGGATTTGTGTCATCAAGAATTACTGAGCTCTTTCGTTGAGATCAGCATGTACTATCAGTGGCTGATTCCAACTACCTAATGTTGTTAATGCATATGAATATGTGAGATTGAGTTCAAAATGACAAGGAGACAAATGTCGAATTTTATTTAGATAGCACAATGAAACATATGGTCTTAAAAGGGAGCTAGTTGTACATTTGTTATGATGGTAAAACATGTGTGAGCCCTATAAACCATTAGCATCAAGAAATTAAGCAATCTAATCTCACTTGGGTATAAATGTCGCAAGAAGACCATTTCTGTTTGCAATTGCCCTTATAGCCTCTTTTAAGAAAACTAAGTTATCAGCTGCCTCCATACAAGGTGAATACCCCAAAGCTATTTCAAGCTGGCCATGCCCTGATTCTGCATGCAGCTGCAACAAAAAATATGTAAGCAATTTATATGTAGACCAAATCAAGCTGTTTAACAAGAATAAATAGCATACATATCAAATCTTTTTGCCAACCGAGTACAACTGAGAACTAAAAAAGAGGCTTCTCTCAATACACTTCGCTATTGAACACTTGGTACAATGCAGAAGCACTCTTTATAAAATGGTAATAAATATCCAAAACAATCTTTATAAATTGATAATAAAAATCTAAAACATTTAGAGCACACTCATCTCCATTGAAAAATGAGAAAATATGGATCTCTGATTAGTAAATATGAACTTCTACATTAATAGGCTTACAGAAGTATTAGAGAATAAAATTAACTGTCATATTGTAATGATCCCAAGCCAATTTTTTGCTTGGAATCACTAACTAACCACTGATTTGATAATTAATTGTTGTGTATGCAGGTTGGCCATGAACATTTTGGCCTTAGGGTTTATTCAGTTATTCATCCACAGATTATACAAGCATCATCATATGAAGATCATCAACAATACACAAGATAGGAACCACAAGCAATAGCTGAACTTTATTATAAGAAAGCAAGCACCTGATACAAATAGTGAAGCAGATCTGGAATAGCTTCAGATGGCTTCAAGACAATCATATCGCTGCATACAAAAATACTTCCGGAGATACAAACCAAGCCTCCAAAAGGCTGTAATAGAAGATGAACGCTCAACTGCAAAACTAGGGTTTAAGCCAACCCTCAAGCAACTGATACAGCCCTACTGACTGCTGGTACGGCCTGCTGAAGACAATGGATGCCAGGGGTTCGACCCTACTGAAGATGAAGACCCCAAACGCTGTCAAACTCCTCCCAATGATAGATCAAGGCAATGGAAACCTCTTCCTAAAGTATGGAGTTCAAACACTGAAGCTTCCTCCTCAAATTGCAGAAACCCTAGACTGGTACAGCCCCCCTGAAACCCTGAATATGGCCAATAGTACGACCTAGCTGAATATGGGCTCTGAATCCCCTGAAACTCTCTAGAATGATAGATAGGGCAGCCACAAGCACCTGAGAGAAGTTTCAAGGTCAGATCTAGCCTATGGCCTTCTAGATCTGAGAAATACTGAATCCCCAAATCATCCTCTTCCTCCTGAAATCGTCCCTATTATCCCCGATTTCTAGGGATAACTAGGAGATCATGTCTCGAAGCCCACAGGTCCTAGACATGGAGTACTGAGAGCAGGATTGACCTGAGCATGACCCTGGAGGGCCCATCTTTCTTCTCCTCCATCAGACTTGTCTTGTCAACAGCGGCAGCATCCATCACCTTCGGCTTGGACTTGTATCGGAGAAGACTCTTGTTCCATGAGGTAATTGGTCCAGGTATCATGGTATGTGTCATTTTTTATCATTACAACCTTTAAATATATGCATCTTACTCCTTTTATTTCTGACAACTGCTTGGATCTTACATTGACCCGCTTGACCATGGTTGGGGGGATTAACAAAGTGTCCTAGCAACCCTATACCCATAGGTTTTGGCTTTCCACCAGGGGATTTATGAAGAGCCATCGTCTGCTCCCATCATGTCATCACTTTTACATCTTATCTCCCATTCATCTGTCCCATTCCCCTAGTTCGGGCATTAGGATGATCTGTTTGTGGGGTTGTACCTTATCTCGTGGGAAGAAGGGGCTAAAGGCCCAGAAGGTAAAAGAAATTGGTAAAAGATAAAAGCCAAAAATGAAACCTAGAGATGCCTCACCTAGGGATCCCCGAGAAGGCAATAAAAAGCCTCTCGGCAAGAAATAAGAGGGACCCGAAGAAAATAACAAAACAAGACCTAGCCAAGAGGATAGGGGGTCTCATCACGAGCCAGCCTATTATGTTCATGGGTACCTAGCAGTATGACATTGCCATTATCTGGTCACCACGCCAGGGCAGTGACCTTTGGTTGCATGGCCAAGGGAAAGGGGGTCTCATCACGAGCCAACCTTATCATCTCTGTGAAAGTGCTTGTGGGTAACACTGTGAACTCTGGTCACCACGCCAAGGCAGTGTCCTCTAGTTAGACCTTGAAATAAAAAGAAAAAGCAATAAAGGGCTTGGAAAGAATTGCATCCATGACGGGTACARCTCACCTTCTACAAAGGCACCCACAGGTAATATCATGCATCCCTGTCTCTCACTCTACACGTATGTCTGGACATCCTTCGACCACATCACCTCATTTTACATGGCTTGGATGGTACCCTCTGGAGACTTTCCTTTTCTTATGGATGCTGGCCCAATAGGGTATTTTGTCTTTTTCCTTGGCTTTGTATTGTAGGTCATTGTAATGTCTTTGAGCTATTGACTGATATATCAGGGGTTTTATGCATGTATTTAATAAAATTAATGATGAAACGTGATTGACATTGCTATGATCCCTGTGACTAATGAGCCCATGGAGGGCGAAGTTTTTGATGTGCAAGAGCATGCCCGACGAACAAGTACCAGTTGGACCGGTACACATGGGGAGATGATTAGCTCGGACCTCCATGGGGCTGAAGAGCCCATCAGATGGTTGCTGGGACCCCATCAGGGGCAAAGACAGGACAGTGACTGGTCGAGCCTTTGCACATGAGAAGAAGAAGGACGTTCCACCCAGGACACTTTGGCTGAGCCCAGCCCAGGGGGGTTGACCCACTTCAGATGGAACGTTTTCCTTTTGATGACCAGGACGTCACCCAGGAGGTCTTGACGTCACCTTGAGCGTGTGGCAGTTTGATAGGACGGCTGGCACGTGTGGCAGCTTGGAGGAGCCCAGAAAGGGCTAACGTCTGACTTTTGGATGCTAGACTAGCCCCAAAAGGGCCTAACGTCCCCCTCAAAGGGGCTTGACGTCTGACTTTTGCTCATTTAGGTCTTTTACTTAGCATTTAATGTAGAAACAATATGATTTTGGTTATTATCTTTGTCAGCTATTTTTAATGACCTAATTCTAATTATGGGTCATGAGATACTATATATTGAGGATGTTTTTCCCTCATTTAGAGAACAACACAACTCACTCTTGTGAGGTCTGATTTTTGCGCCCTACTTGGGTATTTGGTCTTTTAAAGTGAGGCGCACTTGTTGATGGAAGGATTTTCTTGGCATATTTGGCATTTCTCTTGAAGGAAGGTTTACAACTAGGGTTTGCATATGCTTTTCTTCATGATATGTAAGTGTTTTTCCTGCAAAACTTCTTGATTGAATGGTTGTAGGTTAGTATTCTTGCATTTACTTATAAATTTGTTGATTTTAAAACCCTAGGTGACAAGCACACAAGTAGGTCCTTGTCTCATGTCCCCTTAGAGAGAAATATTCAGCCATGGAAGAAGGAAAGAAGAGCCTAGCCTTTGCTACACTCTTTTCACTTCTTCCCCTTATGCTAGCTGTGTTTTTAAAGGTTAAAAGAGAGCTGACGTCCCAGGCCTAGGTTATCTACACCTAGGGTCGTCCATCTTTTAGGGTTTGGTGATAAAGCCTTGCCATTGCAACACTTTCCCTCACCTCATCCTCTTGTTTTAACTTATCTTTTATGTTAGCTGTTTTGTCGAGTTTGACCTAAGGAAGGAGGAAAGAGCACGAGGCCTTGCTTAAGCAACACCGGAGTGAGCCTCTTTCCCCTAGGGTTTTGATTCTAGGGCCCGCCATTGCAGCACTCTAGAACCCTTCCCTCTAGTCCTTAGCCTTCTACCTCTTCAAACCTTGCGTCCTCTCCTTACTTGACTCCATCTACCCCAAGGCACTGATCTTAGACACACAACGTTGAAGTGATAGTGTTCAAACCAACTCTCAAAACTTTAAATTTTGAAACCCTAACTAGGTTGACGTCACAGTTGGTTATTCCATCTTGACGCAGCAAATTTTGATAATAAGCAATTAGATGATGATTAAAGGTGTTTATTGAGTAAATAATTGATTGAATACATTGTTAGCCACGTCATATCAATAGTTATTGGTGAATTGATACTTCTCCATTGCTATATTGACAAAACGTTGATCTCATTAATATTTGTTGTTTTACATTGCTTATATATTAATGTCAGATAGTCACATGAAGTACTAACCCACTGAATTATAGCCTGCATATATTCTTTGCTATTGTCTTGTTCCGGGCAGGTGTTCTCATTTGGGCATACACTTCATTTATTGGCTGATTAGCCGGACTTTCTGACCTTGGTGGTAACCTGTGAGGAGGAACTTTTGCCTTGACCTTTGTACTTCAGCCTCTTCAAAACCCCAGGTTACCGAAAATGTCTCCCCTGGGTTAACCTCCCTAAATAGAAAGAACCTCCCCATTGAGGTGACATTGGGTGGGGAAGGTTCCTATTACGCCAGTTTGGCCTCTATCCTTTAGCCTTTTGACCTAGCTACAAATTGTGCGATAAAAGTCCCAACCTGCAAATGGATGATAGGGACATGATAACTCCTCCAAGAAGCCCTCAAACTGATGAGCAAGGGCTTGCAAGAAAAACCCTAATGCTGAAAACCTCCAAAGTTGCCTCAATAGGCTAGATCGAACTCTTCCTCAACAAATGGTGC
>ML835031.1:0-13006 GCA_009831015.1 Picea engelmannii
GAATCACCCAAAGATTCTCATTGGAAAATGACAAAATGAATTTTGAGATATGTTGCAGGAATTCTCAATTTCGGCTTATGGTACACTGAATCTGATAGTAATCAACTCTCTGGTTACACAGATAGTGACTTTGCAGGCAGCCTAGATGACAGGAAAAGCACATCAGGATATGTTTTTCAACTGGACACGAATCTCATCTCATGGGCATCAAAGAAGCAGCCAATTGTATCCATATCTTCTGCAGAGGCAGAGTATGTAGCTGCTACCTCAGCTTCATGTCAAGCTGTGTGGCTGAGATGAATATTGACAGACATGTCACATACAAAAAATGATCCAACTCCTATTTTCTGTGACAATACATCAGCAATTGCATTATCCAAGAACCATGTATTTCACAAGAAAAGTAAACACATTGACACTCGGTTTCATTTCATACGCGAGCTAGTCAATAATGGGGATATTGCACTCCAATTTTGTGGTTCTCGAGATCAGCTTGCTGATATCTTTACAAAGCCACTAGGAAAGTCTGTTTTTTATTTTCATAGACAACACTTAGGCATAGTCAGTGCTGATGATTGTAACTGTTGAGTTTAAGAGGGAGTGTTAAACATAATGTAACCTCAACAGTCTGACTGTACACTGCCAGTTGTTCTGGACAGTTGTACTTTCTATTTTTGTCTTTCTTGAGCCTATTTAGCTCAACCTTCTTGCATTGTAACCAGGTTCAGTACTTCTTCATACATTTCAATATACTGTTCTATTCTTTTCTCTTTGCATTTCTCTTTACTTCACAATTTATCAATCGATTAGTATGACTGCAATCCACCAAGTGCACACCACTCATTCTTAAACCCTAATTTTTGTTGCGCCACTCATTCCTAATCACTAATTTACGCTTCTTTCTCTCTGTTATTTCCCACACCCATTCTACATAGCTCGAATCTGTTTTCCGTCGACTCCATCGCATGATATCTCCTACGACCAGAACCATCGACCTCGACTCATGTGCTACTTATCTCTAATGACCAAAATTGTTGACCTCGTTCCTCTCCTCGCACAACTCTCTAGTTCCACATGACTCTCCCATGCTTACACCCAACGACTAAGAAAATGGAACCATAATCTTCCATACACAGGCCCTGCGTATGTTATTCATTTTCCCTGTGCGCGGGCTTCAAGTTCCTTCACGGATATGCCACCTGTCTAAGATAAATAATTGCAGGTCGCCCCCCTTTGCCCTCGAATGTATCATTCCATAAACTCTTGCTGACCACACTGAACGAGTTCAGGGAGTCCGCCTAGACCTGCACAGTGGTCCTAGAATTGTATGTCATTAACATTTACGAAGACAACACCAAGGACGAGACCTACATATTTTCTGACCTGGTCATGAGGTGGAACCTCCAGTCCCTTGCTCATTTGTTGGTGCCCCTACACAGTGACCGGGAGAAGCATCTTTCCATAGATTGAGAATGTGTGGACTACTACTATTCCAAGAAATTTTTTTAATACATCCTCAGTTAAGCTCAAATCTCAATCAGTTTCAGGGACATTCTATGGCCGCCGTGTGAATTTTTTCGAGCTTAAATCGACCCCAACATGACAACAAAATTTTGCAGCCGACAGTAAACCCTCCTAAAATCGAGTGGTCAATCGACTGTGGACCCTTCCCATTCTATGTGTTGAAGACAAGCCACCGATTGCAGATTATTGAAGCTACCAGATAATATATGTTTGTGGAAAAATATTTTTAGAGATGTGACGTTGTAAATATTTTTTTTGACAATCAAGTTCTGAAATTTTAAGAGTCTGTGGTTTAATGACATTTGTACTCATGAGAAAATAATGTGACATGAAAAGCGGAGTTCGATTAACATACAAAGAAGAGATCAAGAGATTTCTACTTCATGTAACAACTAGACTCAAGTAGATTTCTTTCTTCCTTCCTTTCACTTGACAGTGGTGAAATGGAAGGACATGGAAAGGAAGAAGCTCAGAGGCAGGGGATTGGCATAATTCCCATGAAAAATTCAATCTTCATTGTACCCATTGCATAAGGAATGGGTCACATGAAGTGACTGAATGTATAGATCCATGGGCGAAGATCAAAGAAGACACCCTCATAACCAATAGAAAGTAAAGCACCTTCTCACTATGTTGTTGCTCATTGTAATATAAGAATAATTGAATAATTCTTTAACACATCATTTTCTTATTGGGGAGATGCATAGCTTATCGACAAAGGTGCAATCTCTCACATGAAATTTCAAACAGTTTTTCAAAGACTTAGATGACAATGTAGATGGCATAGTGTACTTTGCAAATAGATCAAGTCTCAAGCTTGTGGGAATGGGCACCATTAGACTTAAGTTGCATGGACTCCTAAATTTTATTATGCATAATGTACTCTATCGTCTTGAGCTGCAAAGGAGCTTGTTGTCCCTTGTGCACATCTGAAAACAAGGCTACTATGTTCATATGCTCGGTAAAAAAGTCAAAATACAAAATGATTATGATAACATGCTTGTTATGAGCGGAATGGAAGATGGAAGACTATTGAAGTTGAAAGGGACATATGCTCATAATGCAAGTATAATGCCATCTAGTCTTTTTTGACATGCTATATTTGGCCATATTAATTATGATAGTCTTCCTTTGTTCAGAAAGAATAGTGTTTCTGGTTTACCTACTATTCCTAGGAAATTGAAGCAATGTGAGGCTTTTATCCTTGGAAAAGAAATCAAACAACCTTTCATGATTCTACTTCTAGAGAATGTATAAAAATTGAACTAATTCATTCTAATTTGTGTGTCCCTATGTCTATGCCTTCTACAAATGGAAACAAATATATCATTACTTTGATTGATGATTACACCAAGATGTGTTGGGTGTACTTGGTGAAAGATAAATCACAAGTTTTTGAAACTTTAAAAAAAAATTCATGTATGGATTCAAAATGAAGTTCATTCTCGTATTGGATCTCTTGGCAATGATAATGGAAGAGAATATACATCTAATAAATTTGAAAGCTACGGTTCACCAACATGGGATAAAACATCAAACCACAGTTCCATACAATCCCCAATAGAACTTTGTTCCTGGACGAATGAACATGACACCCCTAAATATGGTTCACTCCATGATGCTTTTCAAGAATGTTAAATTGATGTTTTGGGATGATGAAGTTCTATGTGCACTTTATGCCAAAAAAGGTATCCATCTCATGCTCTTAAAAACAATACTCCTTATGAAATTTGGTATGGCCACATTCCTTCAATGAGGCATCTGAGGGTCTTTGGTTCCACCTAATATGCCTTGATACCTAAGGAGAAAAGAAACAACCTTGATGCAAGGAGTCTAAAGTGTATATTCTTGGGGTACTCAAATACCACCAAGGGGCATCATCTTTACAATGAGACAAACAAGAAATTCATCGTTTCTAGAGATGTAATATTTCTTGAATCCTTCAAGAAAGATGAAACTATTGAGAGGCATATTGATCATCTCAATATATTCACTAGTGTAAAGGAAAATCATGAATTTGATGATGAGATTCCACATCTTGAAGAGGGTATCCCTATCTTCAGCCAATCTCTGAAATCTCCTTTTGAAGCACCATCTTCCACACATGAAGAAGTTCTCTCCACTTCATTAGAACTTGAAGTTGATTTGGATGATGTGATCGACAGGATTGGAAAGATAAGGCTTTATCAGGACTCCACACCATGTCAATTAGTTGAGAAACCTACACCATCTCAGAAAGGTCCACCAAAATGGCTCACAAAAACACTTGAAAGTGTTCATCCCGATGAGGTTAGAAAAACATGAACCAAAATGTCCTCAAGACAAGATGGAGGTAATATATATAATTGAAACTTAGGTGATGTAAATAATATGGAAGTTTCATATGATTGTGAGTTAAATTTATCAACTAACCTTGAACCGACTTCCTTTGAAGAATCATTTTCTCATGATGAAAGAAAATAAGCCATCCATAAGGAATATGATGCTCTCATCAAGAATGTGACATGTAAGTTAGAGGACCCTAAATTTGGAACCAACCAATTGGTTTCAAGTGGGTATTCAAGAACAAGTACAAATCATATGGCTCACTTCACAAGCATAAATAAAGGCTCGTGCAAAAATTATTTGCAAGAAAAATATGGTGTTGATTATGATGATAATTTTTCCCCAACACCAAAATGGTCTACCATTTGTGCTCTATTTTACATGGCATCACAGAATCGATGGAAAATTCATTAAATGGATGTGAAGTCATCTTTTGTTGAATGGATACTTGAAAGAGAATGTTTTCATGACTCAACCAGAAGGATTTGTTCTCAAGGGACAAGAACATAAGGTATGAAAGCTCATCAAATCCTTATATAGCCTTAAATGAGAACCAAGAGCATAGTATGAAAAGTTAATTGAGCATATTTTGTAATTGAATTTCAAGCATTTCAATCTTAATGATGCACCTTTATTTTTCAAGAAACTTGGAAAAACAATTTTATACATTGTAGTATATGTAGATGACATGTTGATAACAAACAACAATGAAAGCTACATTGCATCCATAAAGAACAGTCGAAGAAATTATTTTAGATGAAATATTTGGGACATATTATAAGGTACCAGATCTATTATAATTGTCGAAAGTAGAAATATTGCAGAGAATAATAGTGGAACAACATAGTAGATGAAACCACAACACCAAAATAATATTCTTGTTGATAGGAAACAATGTTCACTTGCCTCTTTGAGAGGGAAACCTCTAGCAGAGCAGTTCTCTATTACAATAATTCTCAAGATAAAAACTTATTATTCCCTCGATTCATATTTATACTAAATCTATATACCGAAAAAACAATCTAGAAGAATGTCTTGTAGAAGTGGAATCTTCTATTAGGTATTCTTACATTTGAATTATTCTTCCTTATTACTAGGCCTTATTAGTATTGGCCTTTATTACATGGAAAATAGATTATTATACCTAAGTGAGGGGTTAGCAAGGTTAGATTCCTAACATGCGCTACCCCTTAAAAACAATCTTGTCCTCAAGGCTTGATATGAGTAAATTGTTGTAGAATGGTAATTAGCTCCCAGGTGGCATCTACTGGAGTTGTTTAATTACACTGTGCCAACACTTCCTTGATGGTGCGCTAATGGGGAAAAAGATCACATTGGTCCAAGACTACTTGTGGTTGCAACTAGATGGAGTTGTCTTCATCCAACTCGGGAAGACTAGTTTGAGTTTGGCACTTAATTCCAATCACCTTCTTTAAGAAGGAGACATGAAAAATAGGATGAAACTTAGAATGACTAGGAAAATATAATTCACAGGCCACCTATCCCACGCTCTTGATAAATGTATAAGAACCATAAAATTTGGGTGTTATTTTTTAGCAATGGTCATCCTTGAGTGAAATCTTCTTAAAATGTTGGATTCAAAGAAAAACTTGGTCCCCTTCCACAAATTGATGTTCTAAAAGACCTTTCTCTCCTTGTTGCTTCATGTGATTATGATCCATGACCAAATTCTCTTTGAGGGTACGAAGAATAGCCTCTCAAACTGTAATATTTTTGTCAACCTCCTAGGCCTTCGAGACACCAAGCATGTATTAGAGAATTGAAGGTAGATTTTTTCCATATACTGCTTTAATAGAAGTCATGCGAATAGTTGTATGGTAATAAGTTTTGTACTTCCATTTAGCTAGGAGTAACCATTGAGACCATCGATTTTTCCTTTCAGATGCAAAACACCTAAAATATGTTTCCAAACACTTGTTCACAACTTTAGTTTCAACATCAATATGTGGCTGATAGGTGATGGTAAGATGTAATTAGGTTCCCTGTAGCCTAAACAGTTCTTGCCAAAAATTGCTGGTGATAGTGGGATCTCTATAAGAAACAATAAAATGAGGTATGCCATGAAGCTTGAAGGTATTGTCCATGAAACGTTGAGCCATAGTAGAGGCATTAAATGGGTATTCAAGAGCACATAAATGAGAATACTTGGAAAGAAGATCAACTACCACCATGATAGTTGACTTGTTTCCCAATTTAGATAAGCCAACAATGAAATCCATAGAGATATACCTCCAAATAGCAGGTGGAATTAGAGATGGTTGTAGTGTGCCAAGGGATTTGACTGTTTCTCCCTTGTTTCATTGACAAACATCACATTCCTCCACAAAAGTGTGAATGTCTTGTTTCGTACCATCCCAAGAGAAAGAATGTTTGACCTAGTCATAGGTTTTGCTAAACTTTGAGTTCCCAAGTGTGGGTACTAGCATGAAGCTCGGAAATCACCGTGGATATAAATTGTGACTTTTTACTTAAATATAAATGGCCTTTGTAGCGAAGCTCATAATTGTGATAAGAATACCTTGGGAAACTAGAGATTTGGCTTTCAATTGTTGGATCATAATTGAAATTTTGGGATCTTGAAGGCATTCCTCAAGAACAACTTGGAGCCAATTTGGTATAATGAAAGAGAGGGAAAAAAGAGATCCTTCATCTTCATATATTCTTGAAATAACATCAACAACCAAATTGCATTTTCCTTTATTGTAAATGATCTAATAATTATATCCAAATAGCTTAGTCGCCCATTTTTGTTTCTTTGGGGATGAAAGACGTCGCTCAAGAAAATACTTGAGGATCTTATGATGTGTCTTAATTTGGAAGTATTTATCCAATAGATAAGGGCACTAGAGATCCACATTTTTTTGTTGGTAAAGGCCAGAGACCGACCATCCTGCATAAGGGTCTCTCTAATTTCTTTCCCGAAAGCATCACATTCTAGGAAAAAGGTCTTTTTGAAGTCTGGAAGGGTCGGGAAAGGAGTGGTCCACATAACCACCTTCAAATATTTAAAGGAATGATCATATCCTATATTCCAAGTGAAATAATTATTTTTAAGGAGAGTAGTGAGAGGTGCAAAAATATTTCCATAATTCTTAAAAAACTTGTGATAATGGCCTCTTAAACCAAGAAAATCACACAATCTTTTGAGAGTCTTAGGGCAAGGCCAAATGTGCATAGCTTCAATCTTCTTAGGATCCACCCTGACACCCACCTTTCCAACAATATGACCCAAGCACTCGACTTATGAGGCTCCAAAATGACATTCAAATTGTTTGAGGAAAATTTGGTGCCGAGAGAGGAGATGAAGAACTGGATCCATATGTGTAAGATGGGTTTTTTAGGTTTTACTATAGATGAGAATATCATGAAAAAAACTAACACAAAATGATGGAGAAAAGAAGAGAAGACATGATTTATGAGACTTTGGAAAGTGGAGGGAGAATTATAGAATCCCAAGGGAATGAAAAAGAACTCATAGTGGCCCTCATGAGTTCAAAATGAAGTTTTAGGAATGTATGGCTCTTTTATCTGTATCTGGGGGTAGCCAAAACAAATATCAAGTTTAGTAAAGAACTAGGCACCACTTAATTCATCCAAGATATCATCAATGATAGGAATGAGAAATTTGTCTTTGATGGTGATTTTGTGGAGGGTGCGAAAGTTAGGACACATGCACCAAGAGCCTTATTTCTTAAGTACCATGAACACTGGGGAAGAATAGGGGCTAGTACTAGGATGGATAATGCCCACTACGAGCAATTCTTGAACAATTTTATGAATTTCATTTTTATGGGAAAAGAGATGATGATAGGGACGAACATTGGGAGGAAGGATACCAGGTGCGAGGGAAATGGAATGATCATGAACACCACGGGAAGGAGGAATTCCATAGGCAGTGGAAAAAATAGCTTGATGTTTGGAGAGGATGGATTGGAGGTCAGGATGCACATATGGTGTCTCAGTGGCTTGAATGGAATGTAGTTTTTCAATAATGTCATAATGACCTTTTTTTATGAGCTTTTCCATGTGATGGGAACTGATGATATCAAGGGAACCCGTTGTGATTCCTTGGAACTTGTATTGTTGTCCCTCCTCATGGAATTGCATGATTATTTCCTTAAAATCCATGAGAATGGGGCCGAGATTCCTTAACCATTCAACACCCAACACAATGTCTCAACCACTCATGTCAATAGAAAACATATAATATTTCATGTGGTATTGATCAATTTGGAGGCACACATTTTCACAACTCTCCCCACATTTCATGGACCCGCTAATATAAATAATGATTTGAAAATTGTTGATTTCTCGCATATAGAAATTAGTTTCTTGGGCAATGCGACGATGAATAAAATTATGAATGTTGTCAATGTCAAGATGATGATGACCTTCTGATGCTTAATGTAACCAATTAGCTTGAGGGTTTGGGGAGAAGATAAGCTAGTGACCGAATTCAGGGAAATGATCGATTCAACTTCTAGGGGGTCTAAGGGATGAGTTAGGTTAGGGAATTTAGGTGACTCGGCCATAGGGGGATCCTCGACTGCTTCTTCATAAACATCCTCAGATATGGCCATAAAAATATTTTGTTCCTTACACTTGTTCCCATGAAAATACATGTCATCACAATTATAACAAATTCCCTTTAGTTTCTAATCAACCATTTATGCCCGACTCGATTTATGGATCTTAGTGGAGTGGAAGGAGGAGTGGGAGTCATTGGTTTAGGGTGAGGAATAAAGGAGGGTTTTTTAGTTTGATAATATATAACATGTTGTGCTTCCTTATATCTATTAGTAGCTTCCACTCAACTTTGGGGGTGAGCCATGAGGATGTGGGCACGGATATACTCCTTCAAGACACTGATAAAAAATTCTTGGAAAAAGAACATCAGACATGCCCTCTATGTAGAAAGGCAATCGCTCAAAAGTAGATATAAAGTCTTACAGTATGCCAGATTGTTTCAACTTTGTCAAATGACCTAAATGGTGGGTGTTAGTTTCAAAAGGTTCATAAATCTCTGTAACAAATTATTTCCAAGCGACATACTCTTGGCGGTCATTTTTTCTCCATTTCCACCATTTCCAACAATATTAATCTAGATGGAGAACACCATATTGGAGTTTTTCCAACTCATTTATAATGTCATACAAAGAGAAATAATACTCCATTTGAGTTACCGAGTCGATGGGATTTGAGCCATCAAATTTTTTCACATCCACTCATGGAAGGTGTAGGTCATGCGGAAAGTGATTGGGATGAAAGGTACGGGAATTGGAGGAAGTTTCACCTTCAGGGTGAAATGGTGGGTAAGAGGAGGTAAGCTATCTAGTAATATTCATCTTGGAAAATATATGGGAAGAGAAGTATTCAATATGGGTAGAGAGGTCCTATTTTAGGGTTTCCATTTTTTCGTCTACGGTGGAATGCATTTTTTTATTGATGGTGGTAATATTGAAACTGGGTTTCCACACTTCCTTCTAGGCCTCTATGAAATCATATGACAAGGTATTGAGGTAGGATTCAAGATCTTATCTACAGGTGTCGACCATGATGAAGGGTGGAACCAGAAATGGGCTAGTGGGACCACACAAAAAGGAATTATGGGTGAAGGATATCATGAAGATTAGGGAAACGATGGGAATCCAATGGATTAAGTCCCAACTAATGGGGATGAAAGGGGATCATGTCCACAATTTTTTAATTTTTTTTTCTGAAAAATGATAGGTATAACTGTGATCAGGGAGAAGAGTGAAATTTAATGGGATAGGGCTCAAATAATGATGCATGAAAGATACAAAGTTTTTTTGTCTTTTATTTTTTATTTTTTACTCTTACGGAGTTATAATTTGATCTGAAGAATAGTGCAGTGCTGAAAGGCCCAAATTATTAACAGAAAAAAAATGTGTATTAATTTCGCAACCAGAATGCAGGAGACAAAGTTGCATGAAAATAGATATTTTATTTTTTGTTTCAGTTTTCGTCCCAAGGGTTAGGGTATTCAGAATTTATACAGACAAGGGTTTTCCATGTTCTATATATCTATGATATACTGTGCAGGGTCCAACTATAGTACTCGGCCCAATATCTCAAAAAACCAACTAAGGAGGCTAGACCATGCCCTTAGTCGTACTACCCAATTACCCATGTACTCGAGAGTATATTCTCGAGTGTTTTTCTCGATGGAATTATAGAAACCAGGGGACTGATTTATTTATCTATAGAGGGATTTCGTATATCTAGATTGATCCATATATAGGTGTTGTCTCATTCACTACCACTTGAAGAGGTACCAATAGGGGTTACAAGGGTGGCCAACAATGTGCGCTTAAGTACCACTTATAGTTCCTACATGTATGATTCCCCAACCACGAACTTATACATTGACTGACAAATATTTGTAACTTTAAGATGTCAGAATACGTCTCTACCCTGGAGAAAATAACCCACAATTTTCTTCCAAGGAAAGTTCTCTCATACCACTTGTAAGGTACCAAATATATTATAATAGACGAAAATAGAAATATTGCAGAGAATAACATCGGAACAACACAATAGATGAAACCACATTACCAAAATAATACCTTTATTGATAGGAAATAATGTTCACTTGCCTCTTCAAGGGGAAAACCTCCAGGAGAGCGAAGCTATATTATAATAATTCTCAATACAAAAATTTTTGATGCCCTTGACTACTATTTATAGTAAATCTATCTACTAGTAGAACAATCAAGAGGAAGATCTTCTAGAAGTGGAAAATATTAATAAAGGCCTTATTAATATTGGTCTTTATTACATGGAAAATATATTATTCTACCTACATGAAGGGTTAGGGAGATTAATTCCTTAACACATATTCACTACTATTTGGGCATTGATTTTAGGTACCAAATCTATTATAATAGAAGAAATAATAAATACTTCATAGAATAACAACGAAACAACAAATATAAGGAACCCCAAAAACCAAATAATAGGTTTATTGATAGGAAACATTGTTCACTTTCCTCTTCGAGGGAGAAATCTCCAAGAAAGCAACACTCTATTACAATAATTCTCAATACAAATACTTTGCAAACATACTACACTTATTTATACTAATTCTATCTTCTAAATATCATTCTCGAGGAAGATCCTTCTAGAAGTAGAAGCTTATATTAGGTATTCTTACATTGACTTTCTCACATTTATTAAATATTCCTTATTAAATAATGTTGGCCTTTATTACATGGAAATATTTTATTCTACCTATGTGAGGGGTTAGGGATATTAGGTCCCTAATAGATCCCTCCTCCTTGAATAATATCCTTGTCCTCAAGGATTGAGATGAGGAAATTTTTGCAAAATGGTTTTCATCTCCTAGGTAGTTGTAGAAAGTTCAATACAAATTAAGTATTTCTTGTGATTCTCCTGATCTAACAATTATATGCCACTGTTAAATACATAATCACTTCTACTAATAATTTTGCATAAATTAAACCACAATCACAAAGTGAACTATTAAGAACACATAAGTTTTTTCGGGAAAGCATAAAGCTAAAAACCCCACTATCATATATTATGTATATTATGGATCATGAAACAATCTCATACAAAACTCTAATCTAAGAGCTCTAAATACAATAAAATCATCTGACACTATCATACAAAACACAACAAATAAATGTGCCAATTCTCCATGGCCAGACAACCTGCCTCCTCTGCACAATCTCTACAATTAGAATTCTCACAACATTCAAATTACCTAGTTTGCACATGCTCATAAGCATATCCACTACATGTGTGATTGCATGAGTGCACTTCACTCAAATCACAACTGATAGCCAAAATGTCCCTTTAACCTGTTATCTCAACTGTGTCTCCACTGGATCTGACATGCATGTAGTTAACCTTGGAGAATCTTCAGTTGCATGTGAGTTCATTGATTTGAATTAATTAATAATTAATTCACTGAACTCTCACTAGTGTAAGTTGAGTTACAACTAGTACAACTGGGCTTAACTCACTTAACTGAGTTAAACTACTTCACAACTCTCATAAATACACTTATAAATATTTTATAACTTCAAGTCACGTCCATGTCTTACCATCCAACCTTTGAACTTGAATTTCCCATAGTTAACTGATTTTCCATTTCAGTTAATTATTTCAAGTAATTATGAGATAATAGATTAATATTTATTGTCCAATTTATTTAAGGGAAAAGTAAATTAGACACATGTTTCTTGTTGACTTTTCAACACTCCATCTTAACAAGAAAGGGATTATCCTTCACCCCAATCATGTCTCTATGATAATCAAATTTGCTCCTGGTGAGCGCCTTCATTAGAATGTATGCATCTTGATATTCCGTAGGAATGTATTGAAGCAACATGATCTTCCGCTGCACACAATATCTGAGATGATGATACTAGATATCTATATGCTTATATCTATCATGAAACACATGATTAATCGAGAGTTTAATGAAACTCTAATTATCACAATAAATCACTGTCAGATCTAAATGAGAACCAAACAAACCAACCAAGATCTTTCTCATCCAAATAGCCTCACATGAAGCTTGACTCTCTGCCATGTATTATGCTTCCACTGAACTCAGTGCCACGGATATTTGTTTATTGTTGTACCAAGAAACAATTGTAGATATGATACTAAAGATCCCCCCTAATGTGCTCTTTATGTCCGTTGGGCTGCCCACCCAATCTGCATCCATGAATCCATGCAACTTCACCTCATCTGTCTATCTGTACCATAATCCATAATCAGATGTTCCCTTCAGATATCTCAGGACATGCTTACCCGCCTTCCAAAAGAGTTTGGTAGGCTTAACCGTCGCTTGACTTAGTTGGTTAACCACATAGAAAATGTTCGGTCTCATGTTCACTAAATACATTAGTGAACCTACTAAATGTTGATAGACTGTAGCATCCCCTACCTCTCCATAAGTAACATCCTCTTTCCTCTATTTTCCTGGAAGAGGAGTATATATGGGTTTGCAGCCTTCCATGTGAAATTTACCCAATATCTCCCTTGAATACTTAAGACACAAAAATTTCACCGTCTTGCTGCCATATTTCCAATCCAAGGAAATAATGAAGGAGGCCCAAATCCTTCATCTTGAACTCCTTTG
>ML835031.1:30947-44346 GCA_009831015.1 Picea engelmannii
TGGTCTCTTGTAGATCATCCTTTTTGTGGATCAATGGAGAGCTTCTTGTGGGAATATATTTTGGAGTATTGATGGAGAGCTTCTTGTGAGAGATTCTTGAGCATTTTTGGTGTGGAACACTTGAGGATATTGAAGATCTATAGTTGACTGAGTTAACCAACTATATATAAGCTGAAATGCTGAGGAAAGTGAATAAAAGAAGGCCGAAATGCAAGGAAGGATAAATTCTTTTGATGGTTCTTTCTAAGGTATGTTATTTACAGGTCATCTCACCATTTTCACTATAAATGTTTTTCAATAATTCAGATCCTGAAACTGATATGAAAGTGATAAAACATAGCCAAGTATTTGTGGTTAAAAATTTGTCTTGTGGGTCGTTGTATTTTGGGAGTTACACTCCGTGGAAAATAGGGTTTGTGGATAGTCCTCAAACTAGTCAAAATCAGGTGTTTCGGGTAAAAACGTCATAAATTCTTCATAACATATCCAAATTTAGTGAGACCAATTGTGTTGGTTATATTACAGTCTTTAGTATGCTCGGTAATAGTTTCATATCTTTTCATCAAATATTTTGTGTGGGGCCCGCTCTACAAGGTTGCTCTCTAGAATAAGCCAGAATTCAGCAAGTTATGACATTTTTTCTATAACTCCTTTTATGAGAGGTTCCAAGTAGTTCCACTTGGAGGAATTACATAAAACACATTGAAGAACATTGTTTATCAGTTTCATATCTTTATTCAGTACAGGTACAAAGTTATGATTATTTCAAGTTAGGGTTATTGACTAATCCAAAACTAGTCATGGTTGAGACAAACAGTTGATGAGTTGGAACATACATGAGGTGTATAGTTGATGATGTTGGTACATATTGATGAGTTATTGTTGATGAGTAGTTTACACATGATTGGTATATACTTGGTACATGGTTGGATGCACTTTCTTATGGTACAGGTTGATTACAGGTTGTTTGACACATGTTGGTGCATGGTTGATGCTCTTCTTTATGGTACATATTTATATTTGTTGAGGATTCTTGAATCATCTCATTTGGTGCTGAGAATGAAAGCTGAGTCTTGCATATGGAGTTGGTGCTCTTGTAGAGTTGTACTCTATTCAATTATTGTTGATAAACCCCAAGGATTTTAGTCTGTAATAAAAAGAAAATTGTACATACATCTTGTGTTCTTTGTGTTCATTGTGGTGATGACTTGTTGATGATATATTGCTGATATGTGCTCACATATAACTGGTTATAAATGAAAACAATGGGTAATGAATAAATGTTGAATGCTAATTGATGAGTTTTTGTGCAAGAGGGAAGTTTTGGGAAAAAGATCCCCACACTCATTCACCCCCCCCTCTAAGTGTGTTAGGTGTGTCCAATAGTATATCCATCTCGCACCTACCACTGATTTGTTGACCGGTCTTGGGACAATTTCCCATGCACTATTTTTGACAATGGAGTCATACTCCTCTATTATAGCATCAACCCAAGTAGGGTCCTACATTTCTTCCTGGAAGGAAGATGGTTCAGTAACAATACATTTTCTCATGAGAGCCATGTATCCAGCAAATCGATCAGGAGACTATCTCTATATGCGTTGTGAAGAAGGGGCTCCTACATTCTGTTCAACATCTAGTCTCAATCTGTCAGCTTCTATGGTGTGTTTTTTGTCATTTCTGATGGATGGCTCTACATGAGTGGTTTCCCTCACTCCGTGAACCTCCTCATGTTATTGATCCACATCTTGAGATTGATCTTTAGGAACCTGCAGTTCCTCTTCTGCATGCAAGTTTAGCTCCTTCTCAAGCGACAACCTCATGGATTTCCCCTCATAGAACTTTATATCCCATCGCATAATAGTCATCTTACTGTTCGAAAAATACACGTGATAATTATGGGGTGTTTATGTGTACCCCAAAAATATCCCAACTTTAGCAGTCAGTTCTAGCTTCTTCTTGGAATCCTTGGTCACATGTAGATAAACAGATGAGCCAAAATTTTTAAAATGAGAAACATTAGGTTTCTTACCAGTGAAAGCTTCTTCAGGTGTACTCATGCCAAGTACTCTATGAGGACAATGATTTTGCACATAAACCACAGTATTGCATGCTTCTAGCCACAAATGCATTGGTAGGCCCTGATCATGCAACATCGCTTGTGCAACACCCCCGATCATTTTGTTCTTTCTCTCCATGACCCCATTTCATTGTGGGTTATGAGGCGCTATGAGTTCTCTTTGAATTCCTTCTCTTCTACAGATGTCTTTGAATTCGTTAGAGATGTATTCTCCACCATTATTGCTCCTTAGAGCCTTCACTTGCTTCCCTGAGTCTTTCTCCACAAATTCTTTAAACTCACAAAACTTTGAGAGTGTTTGATCCTTCTTCAGCATGAATAATATCCAACATTTATGAGAAAAGTCATCAACAAAAATAACATAATATCTATGTTTTGTTGTTGAAGCAACTGGGAATGGTCCACACATGTCTGTGTGAATTATCTCCAGGATCACCGAAGCAAGGTTCTCCTTTTCATGAAAGGTGGACTTTACATACTTCCCTAGGGTGCACCCCTTGCACTGATCTAACTAAGAAAGTGTTCCCATTAGAAGTCCAGTAGATATTTTCTACATGATCTTCAAGGATCCATGATGAAGATGACCCAATCACTTGTGCCATAATTCGCCCTCATCCCAGCTCACCACTTTTTCTTCCTTTCCCACCATGGCACCTCAACCATCTACCTATAGCATGTAGAGAATATTAACTCGAATCCCTATCTTCGTGACTTGACCCATTGCATTATGTTACAGGTAGGATTTTCCACCGCTGAAAGTAACATCATAGCCTTTGTCCTCTAACATTGCGACTGAGACAAGGTTTTTCATGAGACCTGGAACATGCATAACATTTTTCAATTGAAATGGTTTACCTGACTCCCTCTGTAAGGTAATGGTACCAATACCATTCACGCTGTATCATCCATTGTCACCCATCTCTATATGCATTCTAAGATCTTTCTCCTCCAAGTCATTAAAAGACTCTTTATCTCCTGTCATGTTATAGGAAGAATCACTATCCAAATACCACATCGATCCCAATGCACTTGAATCCATGAATGTGATCAAAGAGAAGTCAAGTTCAAATTGCGAGACAAGAGCCTCACCAGTTGCAGCTCCAAAAACCATCTTGTTCTTCCTCTTCTGTGGAAAGTTAGTAGCGAGATGCCCATGTTTGTGACAGTGAAAATACTTCACTTTGGACAAATCCATCTTCTTGACTTTAGACTCGGATTTTGAATGGAATTTCTTCCCTTTCCCTTTCCTTGCCTTGGCAGTCAAAGCACAATCCTCTTGATCATCACGCTTTGATGAAGATCCATCTTTGGTGTTTTTCTTGAACTCCTCCTGCACTAGATCTGACCATAGTCGTTCCCAATCTGGAAATTTTTCCCTTCCATTGACAGAGTCTTGATAATTGTGCCAACTCTTGGGAATTCCTAGGAGAGACAAGCTCACCAAATCATCATAAATGACTTTTATTCCCACACTTCCAAGCTTATCCTGATATTGGTCAAACTTCGTGAGATATTTTGGAATGGATTCGCCCTTCTCCACATTGATCTTCCTAAGTTTATCTTTGAGTGCCTATTTCCTATGTTCACTGTTGTTTTGGAACAGATCCGTCAAAAACTTCCACATTGCATGTGGTGTGGTTTTCCCATGGATACTTGAGACAATGTGGTCTCGTACTCCCTCCAACATAATCCTCCTCACCTTTGCAACTTTCTTTTGCCATGCATCAAGATTTGCAGTGTCTGTAGCAACTAGCTTAGGAACATTTTTTTCAATTAATTCCTTCAATCCATTGTCTTCAGGTACTTCTTCCATTCTATCCTTCCAAGCAATGTAGTTATAGCTACCCTTGAGTGCATACTCCAACCTCAAGCCACTGAAAGCCATTTTGATATTGAATCAACTATAACAACTAGAAAGTCCTTCTGCAAATTTGAATTTTATCCAACCACAAACTCAACTGCTGCAATCCTTCTTTCCCTGGGAGGTTCGTACCTAACCAATTACTATCCTAAGAGAATTTTGCACCTCACCTTTGTATATCCTGCAAACCTTATGAGAGAGTTCACACTGTAATGCACAGTGGGGTGAGGGAGGTTTGCACCTCTCCTTTGAGCAGCCTGCGAGAATCCTAAGGGAGGTTCGCACCTCTCCTTTCAGTAGGGTACAAAAATTTCTTCTCTCAGAAATATGCGTAGTTTTCAATACTAACGTTCACACCCTGCCAGAGACGAGACCTGTGAAAATACTACAATTTTTTCACCTCACTTTCGTGGCTCCGTGGCTCTGATACCATGTAGAAATTTCAATACAAACTAAGTATTTCCTGCGATTATCCTGATATAACAATTATATGCCACTGTTAAATACATAATCGCTTCTACTAATAATCTTGTTGAAATTAAACCACGATCACAAAGTGAAATATTAAGAACACATAACACATAATTTTTTCTGGGAAAGCATAGAGCTAAAAACCCCACTATCATATATTATGTATATCATGGATCATGAAACAATCTGATACAAAAATCTAATCCAATAGATCTTAGTACAATACAATTGTCTCATGTTGTGATACAAAACTCAACAAATACATGTGCCAATTCTCTGTATCCAGAGAGCCTGCCTCCTCTGCACAATCTCTGCAATTAGAATTCTCACAACATTCAAATTACCTAGTTTTCACATGCTCATAAGCATATCCACTGCATGTGTGATTGCATGAGTGCACTTCACTCAAATCACAACTGATAGCCAAATTGTCCCTTTCACCTGTTATCTCAACTGGGTCTCCACTGGATCTGACATGCATATAGTTAACTGTGGTGAATCTTCAATTTCAGGTGAGTTCACTGATTTGAATTAATTAATAATTAATTCAATGAACTCTCACTATTGTAAGTTCAGTTACAACTAGTACAACTAGTCTTAACTCACTTAACTGAGTTAAACTACTTCACAACTCTCATAACTACACTTATAAATCTATTACAACTTTAAGTCACCTCCATGTATTACCAGCCAACCTTTGAACTCGAATTTCCCATAGTTAACTGATTTTCCATTTCACCAAATTATTTCAAGTAATTATGAGATAATAGATTAATATTTATTGTCCAATTTATTTAAGGGAAAATTAAATTAGACAAATGTTTCTTGTTGACTTTTCAATAGTAGCATCTTCTAGAGTTGTATATTTCCATTTTAATAACATGTCCTTAATGGTGCACTGATGGAGACCATCCTCACGTTGTTCCAAGGATTCTTATGGATGCAACCAAATGGAACCTTCTTCATCTAACTCAGGGAGACTGATTTAATTTTGGAAGTTATTTCCAATCACCTTCTTTAAGCATGAGACATGAAAAATAATATGGATCTTAGAATGACTAAGAAAATATAACTAGTAGGCCACTTGTCCCACTCGCTTGATAATTGTATAAGGACCATAAAATTTTGGAGCAAGTTTTTGATAATGGTCATCTTTGAGTGAATTTTTCTTATAAGGTTGTATACGAAGAAACACTTGGTCATCTTCAACAAATTGTTGTTATAAATGACCTTGATATTCTTATTGCTTCATGCGATTTTGAGCCGTGGCCTAATTTTCTTTTAGGGTATGGAGAATGGCCTCACGGACTGTAAGATTTTTTTAAAACTACTAAACCTTGAAGAAACCTGACATGTATGAGATAATAAAAAATGGCCTATGTCCATATACTTCTTCAAAAGGAGTCACACGGGTAGTTGTATGATAATATGTGTTGTACCACCATTCAACTAGGGGTAACCACTTAGCCCATTTAATTTTTTGGGGGTTGCTCTATTTTTCTCATGGGTTGTAAGAATCGAGGTTCGATTTACCTATGACCAAAAAACCCATCAGACACTGACCCTTTTTGCATCACCTTCTTGCACATATGAAGTCTCACCCGAGGTATCTATTGGAACTGTAGGAACTAGGATTTTGTAGTGGTAAGGGAAAGGGGAGACAAAAAATTGATTCATTTTTCCTTATTAGTATTAATTTCTAGGATTTAGATTCCTTACAATATTCCTGATTATTACATGGATTATTCACAGTCACAGTTATGAATATTGTGTTATAACTCATCCATAAAATAAGTCTACTCTACAAAGCATAACCACATAATTCATAAGCATGCATAGACAATAGATAACACAAGACACAATATCCTCTCTAAAATCTCTCTTTATTCATCTTATTTTTTTCCAACTGACTATTACATTCACGAATATTGCATAATCTTTCAACCTCACCACTCAGTCTCTTTCTCTACAACCCCTACCTCTCTTCTAATCTCCCAAACCATTACATATGTATACCCAAAATCTAGTGCTTGAATCCCTATTCTATTTCCATAATGTCGTGTTTTCATCCTTCACGCTTTGTTCTAGAATGTCGTGTTGTCCTCCTCTTGCACGCTTACTTTCTTATGTGTGTGTGTTGTATTCCTTCTCTGTTCTTACTTTATTCTATGCACTTTATTTCTTATATGCACTTTATCCTAAATTTCATCCAAAATTCTATGTCCAATAGGCCGCCAACACTCATGTGTGGCTCATCCCGAGCCACTCCAACCTAATGCATGTTCTTCCATGTTGCAATGAAATTTTGAGTGGTAACCATAGCGGCCTCTACCTCTGTGAAAACTGTGGCCTCTTTTGATTTTATCTCCTCTATGGCCTACACAATCAAGTCTGTGAGTTTGTTCTCTATTTTTGTTGCGACTTGTTTGACCTTACCTTGTCCAGTGGCCAATTCTTCAATAATCCTTATTTCTTCTTCATGCTTGAGTCCAAGTCTCTGTTGAAGGACATTTTGTTGCTCTCATAGTTTCTCCACTTCAACATATGCCTATCGTTGAGACAAAATGGATGCCAAACATTCAACGTGTGTAAATGTAGTTTCTTTTGCGACTGCCTCATTCACCTCTTCTTACACTTCTCACAGTTTGGCCTCTACGACCTTCATCTCTAGGTCTCCCATGAGCTCTTCCCAGACCTTCACACTCTCTTTGAAAAAAAATTCACATTCATCTTCGAATTTATTAATCTTGGAAATTGTTGTCATTTTCATCCTCATTATACCTTCACACACCTCTGGTGGCATTCAAGGTCTTCTCTACTATTGTAAATCTTGGATCTGTGCTCTAAATCCCTTCATTATTTCGTCAATCTTGGACAATTGTTCCTCCTATTAGTGTCCTATAAATAGGTTGTTAGGATGTGAGTACAAAATGTATGATAGGGTAAATTCATGATTTGGTCTCACAAATATCATGGTATTATTTCTCTTAGGTTATGAGTCAATGGGTTTGAGATTGATTAATTTGTTTGAGTAAGGTCATAAAATAAAGTTGAGTCATGAAACATATGGTATTTGTGCCAAAGGTATGGGTTTTCATATCACTAAAGATTCAAATGAAATATCATGAGGTCAATTCAAGTCAGTTATAGTCAGCCTTGTCATTGTCCTAAATATTTCATAAACTCAAATCCATTGTAGGCATGTGGCATCATCAAGCAAATTATAGTGTTGCACAAGTTGTTGCGCAAGTTGTTGCGCAAGTTCCTAATGTTGTGCAATTGAGTATTAAGGGACGATGAAGTATGATGGGTACAATTCATGGTTTATTTTGGCTTTATCATTAAAATTGTTCATCCTCCAGGTGGAGAAACCCCCAGATATCACTCTCTTCATATGAAAAATCATAATCTTCAATCCAAGCTTGCTACGTAGAGCGTTGTTGTTCATTGTTGCACAAAGGACGCTATTGTTCACTGTTGTGCAGAGGATGCTTCTTTCATTTTCTACACATTGCGCAAATGTTGTTGCTCTCATTTTATTTGCACTGCATAGAGGTTGTTGTTTTCATTTTCTACACATCGGATCTAGAGTATCAAATTTGAAATGGTAACTTGATACAACAAGTTGAAAATTGCTCACATTACTACGCAGCTTCAAATGACCTTGCTTCCACACTCTCTAGTTGTTGTTTCAGATTTAGATGGAATTATTATACACAATCTTATTTTCTTTTATGTATCATTATACACGATCGTTTTGTTACCCTATTACGCATTAAAAATATCATTTTTTATTTGTGAAGGACAAATTCACAGTTGTGCAGCAGGCATGCTATGAAACTATATCAGTTTATTTTGAGCAATAGTATAAGGTTCCTGTCAAAGTCTGAAATGGGAGATCTCAATGTGATAATGAGATAATCATTTACTGCATCAACTTAAATAATTTATCAATCAGGAAGTAAGAGTGAGCTCTTCATGGCAGTTTACATATGTCAAATATTTAATATGTGAGAAGAAAACATGTTTTTTGAAGGAAAGAAAGGGTTCTTGGGCACCTTGACATGATTTTGAGTTTGTTATTATCGTTAACCGTCTCCATAAATAAATACAAATCAAGAAAAGAAAAAAAAATCAAGAATATATGTTGTTGCGCAATTACACTGCACTTTTCTTGTAGGTTACTATTGCACAACAACCTTCCTGTGCAACTATGATATTGTATGCTTATTTTTTTATTGTTTTAGTGGCAAACTTAAAACTTGGTTTTCGACCAACTAGAAACATTTTTTTCAAAACTAAAAGAGTTTTTTGTCAAGAACGGACCAGGTATCAAAATCCTCTCTCCTTTTATTTACAGGTGTTATTTTTTTGGATATCCAAATGGATGTTTACAACCAAATTTTCCAGATTTCAATATTTAATGATTTCCCATTTTAGTCATCATATTTGGGTGCATATGAAAAGAAGATGAAGAGGAATTTTTGAAAACCCAAAGGGTTTTTTGTCAAGAACAACCATGATAACAAAAACCTCTCTCAATAATTTCATAGCTATCATTATTTGGAATATATGAAATGATATTTGAAGCCTATTTTCCATAATTTCACCAAGCCAAATTTCTTGTAGGTTCCTATTATGCAACAACCTTGTTGTGCAACTGTGATAGAGCTGCTAGAATGTGTCCAGATCAGCATGGATAGGTCAGCAGAGCCACTAATCCATATTCAATGAGCACCAAGGTTAAATATCACCATATCAAGGATTCAAACACCTTTTTTGTCAAGTGGTTATGATGTAATAAATGAGTCAAGTGTGCCTCCTTGTTTTTAGTAGTTTGTTTAGATATTGTAGCCAAATATATTGTAATTGTTATCATTATCATAGGATGATAGTTGAATTCGAATTCGGGAGAATAGGAAGACATTTTTTATATATTTCATATAGTTATGAGAGCTAAGGGTGGGCAAGTGTGTAAGTAAGAGACTATTGAATACTTTTTTTTAATTTCTCTCTGATATTAATAAAATTACTGGATCGGAAGTCTGTAAGATTTGACTACATAGATACATGTGATTGTGCTACTTTGTGCATGTGATATTACATTTTTTTATTCCAGTCTAAATGCATATATGTTATATGATTTGTACTTTGGGTTAATCTAAATTGCATGTATCAGAATTCATCTGTAGTTGATGCTTTATTGCATGTAATTTCATTTGTCCTTCTACCATAATCACCTTTGGATTCATCTTTGTTAGATTATTTAAGGGGTTATTTGTTTTCTCTATAATATTTTGTCTAAAAAAACATCTAATTGAAGTAAAGAAGTGCTCCTTATATTACCTATGATAAGTCACTTTTCAATTTACCAAGTATCTAGTAAAGCTTCATTGGTTTCTGACTTCTTTTTGACTCCATTGCCCAATGAACTTTCTTTCCACATTGTCACCAACACTATAAAGCCAAATTTATCTTAGATATCTAGCCTTTGAGCATAAAACGAATTCAATCCTTTTAGTGATTGATTTGAAGAGAGAGAGCCCCCTCTGGGTTAGAAGGGATAGTTGCCATCCGGAAGTTGGTATGTGCTTACCTTTGTGATTTACTTCCTCATCCAAGGAAATTTATAGTGAGATAACACCTCCTTCATGGCCTCTATGACAAGGGGAACCTCTAGTACTTCCTTGTATAATTTCTAAATGAATTCTCGTGTCTTAAACTTCATCCTTCTAATGTTGTGCTTCTATGGCCCTTTTCTCTGCACCCTCTTTAGTCTTTAGAATTTACTCAATTTGGCCTTCAATATCCTTCTTTTGTTGAAGGGTTGTATCATACTTTTCCTATACTTGGGATCTTTCATCCCTCATTCTATCCAATTCTTGGTTCATTGCATTGCCTCTATGCTTTATTTCTTGCACCAATTCTTCTTGTAAATCTTGTACCCTGTGTATGGGTAGTCTTGATATGACTATCTTAATTTGGCCCAATGCTTTTACTTCCACCTGCAATTCACCCGCTGGAAAATCTAGCTCATCTGCCTCAATTTGTATGGTTATTGTTGGAAAATGTTTAACAGATAGCGTATGCTTGTCATTGATGGAAAGTACAACAGTGAAGATGGTAGGATCAGAATGTGCATCGATGGACAAACAGGAACAATGTAGGCTCAAGAGGAATTAGTGTAGAGTCGAAATTCTTCCAAGTAAGAAGGATGTGTAAACTTGGAGGAGAAGCGTCACTGCTTGTTGGATCCCATCCAAAATTCCCGACAGCATGAGGGTCGTCAGATCTGAATAAAAACAAGAAGAGAGGATCTGGTGTTAAAGGTCACGAGGTGCGAGGATGCAAGGCGGCGAAGTGGAGAGAAGACCAGGACCATCCATTTGGGAAGGATGCATGGCAGAGATCGGAGAGATCTCATGAACTTGGGGGTTTGCAGGATAAAGGCCCAAGTATTGGGTGTTCAAAGTCGCGAGGCGGGAGGACGCGAGGCGACGAAGTGGCAAGATATTTATAGACATCCATATGGGGGGATATGTGGCGAGAGATCGAGAGATCTCGCAAACTCGGGAGTTCGCAGGTTGAGAGTCCAAACATTGGGTACTCCAAATCATGAGGTCGCGAGGTCGCGAGGATCCATATCACAGGAGGACCATTGGATCTGCACGGGGGATCACACGTGGCAAGAGATCGTCATCTCACTGACTGGAAAGTCAAAGGAACAATGAGATGCGAGATCACAATTTAATCAATGACCATTGGATCAAGAGGACACGTGGTGAAAGATCGTCATCTCGTTGACGGGAAATTCAAAGGAATCGCGAGATGCGAGATTGCGAGAAGATCAGGACCATCGGATCACCAAGAACGTGGACCATTGATCTGAGCTCCATCTCAGAGCCTCACCTATCGCGACTTGGAGTGACAAGAAACTCCATCACAGGAATCACGAGATGCGAGATTGCGAGAAGACCAGGACCGTCGGATTACCAAGAACATGGATCGTTGATTTGAGCTCCATCTCGGAGATTTGCCTATCGCGACTGGGAGTGATGAGAATATCCATTGAAGGAACAACGAGATGTGATATCACGATGAGATCAGGACCGTTGATTCATCAAGATCATGAACCGTTGATTAGGGTCGATGAAGATCATAAGTTCGCAGTGAAAGTGCGAAACGGGTAAATAACGACAATACCCTTCAGAGTTAATCCAATGGTGCAGGTGAATTTGAACAAGATCAGAGGGCTACTGTTGCACGACACAGTGAAACTGCCACTAACAAATGATGTGTTCTACCAGAGGATGCGAAGATACTTCGGTGTGATTTCCATAGGAGCAGAAGAGTCACATGGAATCTTCCAATGGAATGAAGACGACTCGTGGAGGCGATTGATAGCTGGATGGGATTGAGGCCGTAACTGAAATATAGACCATGAGCTTGACTGTCACAGAGAATATGAAGAGTCTCAACTGCCAGAGAGGCTGAGGAATCTCAGCATAACACCCAGTGATACTGGACACGCAGGGCGAACCACCAGAGAAGCTGAAGAGTCACGATGATGATCAGATAGAGCACTCGAGAGGTGGAGGATAACGATGGAGATTATTCATGTAGAGGCATGGAGAACATTGCATGCACAAGGTGCACAAAAGCTATAAATACACGGTACAAAGAAGATATTGGGTTGTTGTTTCTGTTGGAGGTTGTAGTGAGGCTTGTTGGTAAAGGAAATTCAGGTGTGAAGAAGGAGGAGAGTGCAGTAGCGGAATGGCACAGAAGAGGATATGTGCGGTGAATGGACATGGCACACATAACATATAAAGTAGAAGAACAGATAGAGCAAGTCATGTGTGCAGGAAGGCAATGAGGCAGATAGAGCAACGAGATGCAAAAGAACAGTGATAATTCGGGTAAGCCATTGTTGAACATTATATCACTGTAATACGTTTCAGAAGCAAAGATTTATATTTCAGGGTGGTTTGGTGGTGTTAGGGAGGACTGTTGTCCTCATAGGTTCAAGTGGGTTCTTGAACACAGGGAGTTGTTGCTTCCTTCTAGTTGGTGCTAGAGAAACCAGGGAGTTGGTGCTTCCTTCTAGTTGGTGCTAGAGAAAATAGAGAGTTGGTGCTCTCAGCAAGTTGCAGCTTGCAAAACAGAGGTTGTAGCCTCATTATGAGTTGGTGCTCATATGTATGATAATGTAAAGAATGTAACTATTACTTATCATATAAAGAAAAAGAGGTTTTTACCTTGTATTGGTTTCCTCAGGAAATATCTATCTTTGTGTTTTTCATATATGTGACTGATGCTGAATGTGCCATTGTTTATTTCCTTACATTATTGTGATCATCATTTAGTGTTTCAGCAAAGAGTTTAAAAGAAGCATAATTGTTTAAGATCAGTTACAACTGATTCACCCCCCCCTCTTAGTTGTCCAACAATTGGTATCAGATCCGACCTCTTTTATCTAAGGGTAGATCCTAGAGCTTAAACATGTCAATCCATGAAGGAAATTAAACCAATAAGGCCCCTTTGTTCAATGGAACAAACTTTTCCTTCTGGAAAGTTAGAATGAGAACCTACATAATGGATTTAGGTGCAGATGTTTGGGATGTGGTAGAGACTGGTTATGTAAAGCCAGTTGTGCTAGCTAATAAGGATGACAAACTAGAATTTAGCTTCAACGCTAAGTCTATGAATGCTATCTTGAGTGGGCTTGCAGAAGCAGAATTTGTAAAAGTTATGCATCTAGGAACTACCAAAGAAATGTGGGACAAACTCATTAACAGTTATGAAGGTAATGAGAAGGTAAAGGATGCAAAGCTTCAAACCTATAGAATATAGTTTGAACAGCTGAAGATGAAGGAAGATGAAACTATTGGAAAATACTTTCTGAGAATAGAAGAATTGGTAAATGCAATGAAGGCACTTGGTGAAACAATTGGGGAACCTTCTTTAGTTCAGAAAATCTTGAGATC
>ML835031.1:49333-62074 GCA_009831015.1 Picea engelmannii
ATTACATTCCCACTACAGAACAAATTGCAGACATCTTTACTAAGCCCCTCGCCAAGACACCGTTTGAATATCTCAGACAGAAGCTGGGTGTCATTTCGTTTCATACCTAAAAGAGTCCATCCTGTTAGGGGGAGATTTGTATTTTTTGATTATCTAATGCCTCCTAAATTTACTGCAGTAGCTCAGGGGGAGCATGTCTCTTCTTTGACATTGATGTCAAAGGGGGAGAAAAGAATTCGAGTGCCTTAGTTTCCATCAATGCCAAAGGGGGAGATTGTTGGCAAATGTTTAACAGATAGCGTATGCTTGTCATTGATGGCAAGTACAATAGTGAAGATGGCAGGATCAGAATGTGCATTGATGGACAAACAGGAACAACGTAGGCTCAGGAGGAATTAGTGCAGAGTCGAAATTCTTCCAAGTAAGAAGGATGTGTAAACTTGGAGGAGAAGCGTCACTGATCGTTGGATCCCATCCAAAATTCTCGACAGCATGAGGGCCGTCAGATCTGAATAAAAAAAAGAAGAGCAGATTTGGTGTTAAAGGTCGCGAGGGATGAGGACGCGAGGCGACGAAGTGGCGAGAAGATTAGGACCGTCCATCTGGGAAGGACGCGTGGTAGAGATCGGAGAGATCTCGCAAACTTGGGGGTTTGCGGGATAAAGGCCCAAGTATTGGGTGTTCAAAGTCATGAGGCGCGAGGACGCGAGGCGGTGAAGTGGCGAGAGATTTATAGTCGTCCATCTGGGGGGACAGGTGGTGAGAGATCAAGAGATCTCACGAATTTGAGAGTTCGGAGGTTGAGAGTCCAAACATTGGGTACTCCAAGTCGCGAGGTCGCGAGGTAGCGAGAGAAGGCCGTCGGATCCGGATCACAGGAGGACCGTTGGATCTGGGTGGGGGATCACACGTGGTGATAGATCGTCATCTCGCTGACTGGAAAGTCAAAGGAACAGCGAGATGCGAGATCGCGATTTAATCAAGGACCGTTGGATCAAGAGGACACGTGGCGAAAGATCGTCATCTCGCTGAATGGAAAGTCAAAGGAATCGCGAGATGCGAGATTGCAAGAAGATCAGGACCGTCAGATCACCAAGAATGTGGACCATTGATCTGAGCTCCATCTCGGAGCCTCACCTATTGTGACTTGGAGTGACAAGAACCTCCATCACAGGAATCGCGAGATGCGATATTTTGAGAAGATCAGGACCGTCGGATTACCATGAACGTGGATCATTGATCTGAGCTCCATCTCGGAGCTTCGCCTATCACGATTGGGAGTGATGAGAATCTCCATCCAAGGAACATCGAGATGCGAGATCACGATGAGATCAGGACCGTTGATTCATCAAGATCATGAATCGTCGATTAGGGTCGATGAAGATCATAAGTTTGCAGCGAAAGTGCGAAATGGGTAAATAACGACAATACCCTTTAGAGTTAATCCAATGGTGCAGGTGAATTTGAACAAGATCGGAGGGCTACTATTGCACGACACAGTGAAATTGCCAGTAACAATTGATGGGTTCTACCAGAGGATGCTAAGAGACTTCGGTGTGATTTCCAGAGGAGTAGAAGAGTCACATGGAATCTGCCAGTGGAATGAAGACGACTCGTGGAGGCGATTGACAGCTGGATGGGATTGAGGCCGTAACTGAAACAAAGAAGGTGAGCTCAACTGTCACAAAGAATACAAAGAGTCTCAACTGCCAAAGAGGCTGAGGAATCTCAGCATAACACCCAGTGATACTGGACACACAGGGAGAACCACCAGAGAAACTGAAGATTCACGATGATGATCAGATAGAGCACTCAAGAGGTGGAGGATAATGATAGAGAGTATGCATGTAGAGGAATGTAGAAAATTGCATGCACAAGGTGCACAGAAGCTATAAATACATGGTACAGAGAAGATATTGGGTTGTTGTTTTTGTTGGAGGTTGTAGTGAGGCTTGTTGGTAAAGGTAATTCAGGTGTGAAGAAGGAGGAGAGTGCAGCAGCTGAATGGAACAGAAGAGGATATGTGCAGTGAATGGACATGGTGCACAGAGCATAAAAAGTAGAAGAACAGATAGCACAAGTCATGTGCGCAGGAAGGAAATGAGGCAGACAGAGCAACGAGATGAAAAAGAATAGTGATAAGTCGGGTAAGCCATTGTTGAACATTATATCATTGTAATACGTTTCAGAAGCAAAGATTTATATTTCAGGGTGGTTGGGTGGTGCTAGGGAGGACTGTTGTCCTCAGAGGTTCAAGTGGGTGCTTGAACATAGGGAGTTGGTGCTTCCTTCTAGTTGGTGCTAGAGAAATCAGGGAGTTGGTGCTTCCTTCTAGTTGGTGCTAGAGAAAACATAGAGTTGGTGCTCTCAGCAAGTTGCAGCTTGCAAAATAGAGGTTGTAGCCTCATTATCAGTTGGTGCTCATATGTATGATAATGTAAAGAATGTAACTACTACTTATCATATAAAGAAAAAGAGGTGTTTACCCTGTATGGGTTTCCTTAGGAAATATCTGTCTTTGTGTTTCTCATATATGTGACTGATGTTGAATGTGCCATTGTTTATTCCCCTGCATTATTGTGATCATCATTTAGTGTTTCAACAAAGATTTTAAAAGAAGCATAATTGTTTAAGCTCAGGTACAACTGATTCACCCCCCCCCTCTCAGTTTTCCAACAGTTATATGTTCCCTTGTGAGATGTATTGGGGCCATCTATGTGTGGTAATCTTTTGTCCACGATCCTATGGATTGTCCATCCCCTGACCTGGGGTATTTCATGATGCATATTTTTCTAGGAGTTGCTGAAGGATTCCTAGTTGATACTGGACCTTCTTATGTTGGTCCTCGTGCTTCTTTACAACTTCCTCTTAGAGTTGCTCTATAAAATCCATTATTTGGTATCCAATATGATCAATATCATCATTGGTTTATATGTAAAAAGAGGTATTCCACTGCAACGTGGCTTTCTTTTGCACCTCTCCTATTTGTTCATGGCCCTTATCCTTTATTTTGAGCCCTATGTTAGGGACTGTAGCTTGTCCAGGATGATTTCCTACGCCATTCGTATGATCCTATTCTTCCTCACTTTTCTCATGACCTTCATCCTCCTTTGATGACCTTGGCTTGTCTACTGGTCTCTTCCAATTGTCCTCCTAGTCAGAGATGATTAGGTTCACGTCTTCGACTGTCAGTCGGTAACTGGTTGGAAACTCTTTTCATGCAGGATCCTTTTTTTCTTACACATATAGATGGTGCATGTCAGCTATGAAGTGCATGACGTCCCTGTATGTGATGATTGCTTCCTCTGGTATGTGTGGTGTATTTTCCACTAAATTCATAATGAGCTTCAAATAGGTATACAAAGTGGTGTTGTTTTAATTTTTTCATATCTTGATTGGTGAGTGCCATAAGTTGGCATACCTAGCATCAAAAGAGTTGCGACTTGAAGCACACATGCACTGGTAATATGCAGGCTCCTGCCACCCAACCAATGCAATGAGTATAAGTAACTATGTGTAGTGAAACTCAGTGCCCTTATCCTAGGCCTCCGTGCAATCTTGTATAAATTGGGTCACTGGAAATGTTTCCCAGTTCATATGAACCCCTTCTCTACATATTTTAGTCACTGCAATTGATGTTGTTGGCACTTCATATCTATGACATTTGCACAACATTTTTCAATCCAAAAACTTCATCATAAACCTAACATCCTTGTCGTTGATGCTCTTCACATCCAGACCCATTTTTCCTTTGGATATGTCATATTTTTATTTGATGGCTTTAGAGAGGGCCCTCTCTCTTATTTTGTGAAACAATAATGTTGGGTCTAGTCTTGCTTTTCTCAACCCTGGGATATGCACAATTAGTGTATTATCAATCAAGATTGAGGGATCAAGTAAGATTGTACCCCCATGAACACAACTGAGTGATACATTGACACATGCATTGATTTTCATGCTCTGTCCAAAATGTGGAATTTTGAACAAGTTCGGAATCCATGTTTTCGCCAAGCTCAACACCCATTCTTGTGTCTCTACCCAAATTGTTCATGTTCTTGGTTCTATATTCGTGCATAAATACTCATCACTGGCCATCTCAGGGAATTTATGTGTATCAATGATGTTATGGTGCATAAATTTGAGATTGGCCACCTTCCTAAGCATGTTGTCATTGGTACTGACTCTGTTCAGAACTGGTGTTATGGGTAGCAGGTACTTTCATTCATTGGGGCATTTACTAGAGGTGTGTCATTTTTGGGCATAGGCCCATTTTGGGGAAAAGGCATGATGTGGTGTTGAGACAGTTAGTAGAAAATAATGAAAGGTGTGCATGTAAAAAGAAGGGAAAGAAATACAATTGGTAGAAAAGAAACATAAGAAAGAGTGCATGTAGAGGAGAAAAGTGCGCAAGGCCAACATGCAAGAAGACCTAAGTAGATTAGGGTTTTGGTAAGAGAATGCAATGGTCAATGAGCAAAGAATAGATAGAAATAGACACCTAGGAGGTCTAGGGGGGGTTCAAATATCTTTGTTGGTTGTTATGAGTTACCCACAAAAGATAGGGTAACAATTTGGTGACACAGATAGGGTCTGATACCTTTTTTTGTAAGATTTTAATCTATGGGAGGGAAAAGGGACCTGACTTTGAGGGTTAGATCATAGGCTCAGGACCCTGGTTCGATCTAGTTAGCCTCATAAAGGTCGTGGAGTCTAAGTGATGGATGTATCAATTAATTTGTAGTGAACACGGTGCCATGCATGAAATACCTGTAATAAAAGAGCCTTAGAGCCAAATCTTTGTGGACATAGCCCAAGAGAGGGTGAACCACAATAGCTCATGTGTTCTGTGGAATGATTATTGGTTGTATCTTTGTTGTTAATGGTTAAATATTATATCTTGATGACGTAGTTATATATCTTTATTTGCATGAATGCATAAGGAACAACAGGATAACTAAGATCAGTGAATGACAGACTATTGATTAATACAATAAATACAATCTTCAACATGCACTAAGATATCCCCACTCAATCCTGGACTACAAGCACATGAGTATTGCAGTCACCCATTAAGATTATATCAGGTGAGACTATGCAGTGCACTTTGTGTACTATGTTTCCTTCTGGTTTACCAGGAGGGCCAAGAGTTTTAGAGGATTTGTTAGAACCCTAGTAGACCTGAACCTGGGTCAAACATGTTAAATCATAGCTCAGATAAGAAACCAACAAATGGTTCCATTTCCAGTGGGAACATCATAGGATTGAGTAGATGAAATCTGTTGAAGATCTGGTAAAAGACTATAAGATATGTGGAAGGTGGATCAAAGGAATACCGAATCAAATGATAAGATGGTGAGAAGAATGCACCGCTAGGAGGGGATGTTGAGACCTTGGAATCCCAAAAAAGAAGAGATCGAAAGTTGGCTAAAGACAAAAGAAATGGAGTTTGCATAGAAAGATAACAAAAACCATAGAGTGACACCATGCAAATATTTTGAGAAGTATGTATTTATTGATCTGCATGAAGTATTTTTATGTGCTTTTCCACACTTATTGCAAGAGTGGATATTGTGGTTGAAGGATAACCATGCAAAAAATTGGATCCGACAGTTAGAATGGACCCTAGTTCAAATCGTGCAGTTACAGTAGGTGAATAAAAAATTCACCCTCTCAGTAGATTTTTTTGCTCAACAATATTGTAGCAGGCTTTATAACATAATTTGTAGTAGATATCACGAATTTGTACAACACATCAGAGCAATATTTCCTACGTGAACCTTGAGGAAGGTATATCATATTATTGTATACTTCTATTAAGATATTGTTGTATAACAAATGTATAATGACAATGGAATTAGACAACTAAACTTCCCTGCATGCGTGGGGGAAGGCACTGACAAGAAAAGGATAAATGGAAGGAGAAGTGGATAAAGGAAAGAAGGAGGAATCCTTGGACCCAATCATGATGGATGAAGACCAGATCAAGTGGATCATGGCAACAACTAGGAAGACACGCAGTGGAGTACCCTACCAATACAAGGTGAACACCAAGAAGAGATACATAGTCACGAGGGAAGGATTGGCAAGTGACGAATAAGAGGTAGAGGATCTCTAGGCTATGGAGAAGATTGAGGAAATCCTACACACAACATATGAGAGAAATACAAGAGGTCCAAGAGCAGAAAGAGAAGGCATCGATCCTATCCATGTGAATGTCAGTGTGGAACCCATGAACCCATGTGTGACTAATACACCAACATGAACATCACCATTTAGAAAACCAAGTTTTAGGAGAAGGAGGACAGCAAGAAGTACATCCACACAAGGAACAACAACTGGGGGAGCCAGTTCAAGAAATATTAGTCAAGGGTCTAAACGGTGCAGAATCCTGACATAGTTTGCAATGGCAGGACATGATCCCACCATTTGATTACCATAATTTCGAGGAGAGGTAGTAGAAGACCCAAAGAAACAATTGTTCATTTGTGTGAAGATATAGGAAGAAAAATAGATCACTGATGAAGACACTGAACTTTCGCAACCATCCATTATGCTAAGAGATCGTGCACTAGACTGGTTCATGAGTCTAGACATAAACAATGCACCTAGGATGACACAGGCACTGATAGACATTAAGAATTTATTGATTAATGAGTTCCAAAAGCCAAGCTCAGAGGATCAATACATGAACGATATGATAGAAATCCGACAAAAACCAGGCGAATTTGTTTGGGAAATCGACTAGTGATTTAAGGGTTTGAAAGGGAAATTGAGGTATGCCATGACAAATATGCAGCATAGGTGTATGCTTGCGAATTCTTTGTTACTGCACTTGAAATAATCACTCATGCAACAAAAATTCCAATCGCAAACAAAGGCTCTACAGGCAGCCTTGCAAATGGAGGAGAATCAGTACCATAAGACAGATCTAGCTATAGAGGAGTTGAAGGAGAACCTAAAGAATCTTACCTTCCATCTCAATTAAAATAAGGGCAAGGACAAGAGAGAAGTTGTTTGGTGTACCACATGTAGAACATAATGCCACCATAAGAATGAATGTCTAACATTCATGTAGTATATGGAAATAGGGATGCCAAATCCTTTGCCAACAGGAGGAGCCTGGTGTGAAATTTGCAAAACACACAGGCATGATCCATATCATTGTCCTATGATGAATAAATACTAGACAGTACCAAAGAATGCATACTACACTTTTTGCAATTCATTAGGGCATGATGACAAATACTGAAGTACAATGAATCTGATGAGGGAAAGGATGTCAAAAACACATAGGGTGCAAGTCGAATTGATGATAGGTCAAGTTGCACTGCAATTTAATTAGGCACCACCACAATATAATACTATGCCACAACAATATAACAATGTGCAGCCGCAACAGTTCAACACTGCACAACCATAGTATAACCCTGTGCAATATAATCAAGTACCTTAATACAATACACCACACGGAGATCAAGTTCGGTACAGATGAGGCGGAATAGGCAGGGGAGGCTTTGGACATGGAAGAGGCCCAGTAGTGTGTGATATTTTGCAACAGCTAGGAGAGTATGCAAGCGAATGTCCACTTCCACCAGTGAATTGTATGTATTGTCACACATCGGATCATGATGCAGAAGAATGTCCAACACTATTAGTAAAGATCTAGGAAAAGAGGAATCAGAACAATCAGAATGTTCAGTGGATTTGAGCAGAAGTGAGGGACCAAGGAAGAAACATTAACATAGTGATGTGTAGAGGTTCTAAAACAGGAGATGATGCAACCAAATAAGAACCGGTACAACACTAATGGATTAAGAAGAATACCAAGCTACCTAAGTGATTTGATGTAGGAAAGGAGAAGGATACCTTTAAGGAGTCCAGCCAGGAACTTCTCAAGAAAAAATTTGTGTCTACATCTATTGTGCAACATAATCAAGATATCCCAATCTATGAAATGCCATCAACATTGGACCATACTAGTGAAGTCCAATCGGGAAACCAGGTAAGTTGTATTAAAACGTTTCGAAAATCTTGTATTCAAGTATTTAAGGATCCATCATCTGTTTTAGTATTACAAAATATGTTAGATAGATGTACCAAAAACTCTGAGGGAAAGTTAGAACAAAGGATAGTAAATCTCCTCCATGCTAGAAGGATAGCCAACATAGAGTTTACATTGAATGCCAACATTGGATATTTTAACATGAGCGATGTGATATTATATATGGGATCTGAAGTGAATGTATTACCCAAAAAGACATGGAAATGCATGGGAGAACCTATATTAGTCTACTCACTAGTTCAACTGAAGTTAGTAAACCAACAAAGAGTTCTGCCAATAGGGAGGTTGAAAGGGGTGACAGTAGATTTGAATGGAGTGTGCACTAAGGTTGACTTTGAAGTGATCAAAATTGTGGATATCACAACACCATATCCAACACTATTGGGATTGGATTGGGCGTTTTACAATCAGGAAATAATCAATATGAATACCAAGAAGATGACATTTGAGTTGGGATAATACAGGGTTACCACGCCTCCAGATCCATTGGAAGCTGAAATATTTGTGGAACCAACATGCTTAGATATGGAAGAAATTAACCATCTATACCGAACCACCACACACACCGAAGATTACATCAATATAGTTTTTGATGGTGTACTTAGTTGGAGGAGTATCACATCATGTTATTTCAACTCAGGCACAGGTCTGTAGAATTGGTAGTAGCACCTACATGAGGTCTCAACCAGAAAATTTGCACGAATAGACCACGTAGTAAGGTGGGTTGGGATAGAAATCAAAGAATCTCCAAGTTTCCATGGAATCAACAACCTGGAATAATTCCTAACGAGATATGAGGAGGAGGTATCAGATAGTCAGATATTGTTGGCTCTCAACATCGCACTTAAGGCTACACCTGCAATATGGTGGGGCACACACAAAGAAACAATCAAGGACTGCTACCAATGCAAAATACTACTGCGCATAAGATTTGGTGCAAAACAAAAGAGGAGCGTAGTGCAGAAAAAAAGAGCACATCACAAAAATACAATGGACATGGGGCACCAACGGAACACTTGGAGAAGTGAAGAACATTGTGGAGAATGAAACCCCCAAAGGAATGGCCTCATCATTTTGTACACATGTTAGGGAGCATCCCAGCAAATTGGCACATGGACTAGGAAATATGTAGAGGAACTACGAGTTGGAAAGTACTATAAGAGAAATTTACAATCACTTTCTCATTTGAGCATGAGAACCCCAACATAGATACTACACTGAAAAAAATAAGAGGGGTGATATTCATTGAGGAACCAGAAGTTGAGCTCATCATTAAAGAACAACAATAGAACAGACAAACAATGAAAGAACTATTGTCATGCTACCATGTACAGGAAGAAGGACCAGATGAGACAACCCGCGTGATATTCAAATTGAGGAAGTTGAAGGAGAAAGAGAAATGGAAGACCCACCCTTAGATTCAGAAGTAATTGTTGCATCGATCAAGGTGAAAAAAGTCAACATTAGGACAGTTGAGAATCCCAAAATGGCCATCATTGGGGACTATTGGGATGAACAAATAGTGGAAAAGATAACAAAGTTACTGCACGAGTATAATGACATGTTCCCAATGACCTTCACAGAAATGAAGGGTATTGCAAAAGAAATTAGAGAGATTGAGATCCCTCTCAAATGAGTGGGAAGACCTATCAAAAAGAGGCCTTACAAATTGAACCCCATATAGAAGAAGAAAATAAGACTAGAAATTGACAGAATGCTAGAAGTAAAAATCATAGAACCTATAGAATAGTCAGAATGGATAAGCCCCATGGTAGTGCAGGAGAGGAATCATGGAGGCATAAGAGTCTATGTAGCCCTGAGAAATCTTAATGGTGCTTTCCTACATGACCCCTTCCATACACCCTTTACATATAAAGTCCTAGAAAATGTGGGAGGTCAAGAAGCATACTCATTCATTGATGGATTCTCATGCTACCACCAAATAAAGATAGCACCAAAAGATCGGTACAAGACTACCTTTGCAAAATAACAGGGATGCTACTTGTACACAGTCATGCCCTTTGGATTGAAGAATGCACCAACAATTTTTTCTAGAGTAGTCATTGTTTCGTTCAAATAATTGATCCATCTGTTTCTAGAGGTATATTTGGATGATTGGATACTGTACACGTTGTTGAAGGATGATGTATAGGTGTTGAGGCTGATGTTAGAAAGATGCAGGAAATTCCATATATCCTTGAACATTAAGAAATGTATATTTGGAACACCATTTGGAATTTTGTTGGGTCACATATTATGCAAATAGGGTTTGATTGTGGACACTACAAAGATTGCAATCATTGTGAACTTACCACCACCAAAATCAGTGTTCCAGTTTGGGGCCACATTGGGACATACAGGTTACTGCAAAAAGTTTATAAAGGGGCATGCATGGATCACTATGCCAATGGATAAACTGCTCAAGAAGGATACTAAGTTTCAGTGGAATGAGGAATGTCAGCGAGGATTGGACACTCTAAAGGAGAATATGGTCACAACACCAATCTTAGTCTTTCTATATTGGGAGAATACATTCCATGTACACATAGATGCATCATCCATAGCCTTGGGAGCTATTTTGGTGGAGCCAGGAGCAAGAGAATTTGATCATCCTATAGCATTTGCTAGCAGAAAACTGTCAGAATCGGAACATAAATACAACACTACAGAGAGGGAAGGCCTAGAGATGGTCTACTCACTTCAGAAGTTTAAGTGTTACCTACTTGGAAACATTTTAAGATGTTCACAGAGCATTTGGCCCTTAAGTACTTAGTCAACAAGCCATTGTTGGCGGGGAAAATCTATCGATGGTTACTGTTGTTTCAAGAATTTGACTTTGAATTCATAGTTAAACTAGCGAAGCTGAATGTAGGATTTGATCATTGTCAAGGGTCACCAATGGAGAGGAACCTACAAATTTATAAGACACCTTACCTGATGCACAATTATTCTCAGTTTAGATCACGGATGATTATTTTGCTGATATTATTGAGTATTTAAGTACAGGGACTGTGCCAAAAAAACTTAGTACCACATAGAGGAAAAATATGGTTGTCTGAGAAGCCGACTACCAGTTGATCTCTGGACACTTATATAAAATAGGGGCAGAAAACATCTTGAGAAGATGCATGCTGGAACACTAAAGGCCTAGGATATTGGTAGAAGCCTATGAAGGAATAGTGGGAGGACACTATGCAGGCAAAGCTACTGTGAAAAAGGTACTACGCACAAGATTATGGTGTCCAACTATTCATAGAGATGCAAAGGAATATTGTCAACAATGCGATGTTTGTTAGAGGGTCAACAAACCAAACATATGGGATCAGATGCCCTTACATCCGCAAGTGATGCTACAAGTGTTTGAAAAATGGGCTATCGATTTTTTTGGGGCAATTCACCCACCTCCAAGAAGATAAGGCACATGATACATTGTCACTATGATAGAATACCTCTCAAGATGGGTAGAGGCAACACTAGTTAAAGATTGTAGTGCAGAGACAACAACACACTTAATGTTTGAACATGTTATCACCATATTTGGATGTCTGAGGATTTTGATGAGTGAATAAGGCACTCACTTTATCAACAACACTATCAGATCTCTAACTGAATAATTCAAGGTCTACCATCAGAAAATTACTCCATACCATCCTCAAGCCAATGGAATAGTGGAAGCCTTCAACAAGATTCTAGAGAATGCCTTAACCAAGATTTGCAATGTGAATAGGGATGATTGGAAAAGATACCAATAGTATTATGGGAATATATAACTACCTATAAGAAGCTGACAGGACAAACACCATTCAAATTGGTATATAGACAAGAAGCAATGGTGCCACTATAATTTTCGGTACCCAATCTATGCGTAGTAGTGATTACAAACATGATAGAACGAGCTGAAGTACATGAAAGGTTAATTTAGTTGTTGAGCATGGAATAAGATAGGACTCTAGCCGAGTTTCACCAAGGATTACAGAAAGCAAGGGAAAAATCATGGCATGATCAATATATCAAGAGAAAAAGTTTCAAGGAAGGAGACCTAGTCCTACTGTATGACAATAAGTTTTTTCAGCATCTAGGAATGTTTAGAATGCATTGGTTGCAACCATATGAGGTCAAGAATATCACAAGTGGAGGCACAATACATTTGGAACTAGGTGGAATAGAAAGCAGAGGAATGGTCAATGGGAGTCGACTGAAGATGTACAAGGAAAATCAACCAACAACAAATTAACAGTTACTGAAAAAAAAAAATACATCGTGCATAAATCCATGCGCACAGGAGAAAAAATCACTGCAACGAAAAGAAAAATGAGTTAGCATGCACAAGTCATTGATTCAGTGAAAAAAAATAGAACATTTTGCGCCATAAGAAAAGGGGATAGAGGCCAAGGACTCTGGACACCCAAAAATATCACCATGTCGGAAAAAGGACCGATGGTTGGACAACATGGGGACTTGGGAAATGATGGATGTGGAAATCAAGCGCCAACTGGTAGTGACAATTTAAATTGCGATAGCCAATACACAAAACTAAATACCATAGCATGAAGGAAAGGGTAATGGTTTGAAAATAACAAAAAGGACGTCAGTTAACACGTACAATGGTACCACGCACAGGACACGCTGCAAAAAGTGAAAAAAGGGACAATTGTCAGTGCGAAATAGTTGTCACTCAA
>ML835032.1:0-22280 GCA_009831015.1 Picea engelmannii
AGCTAAAAACCCCACTATCATATATTATGTATATCATGAATCATGAAACAATCTCATACAAAACTCTAATCCAAGAGCTCTTAGTACAATACAATCGTCTCACAATGTCATACACAAATCAACAAATACATGTACCAATTCTCCGTGTCCAGACAACCTGCCTCCTCTACACAATCTCTGCAATTCGAATTCTCACAATGATCATCACGAATTTCCTAGTTTGCACATGCTCATAAGCATATCCACTGCATGTGTGATCAAATCACAATTGATAGACAAACTGTCCCTTTCCCCTGTTATCTCAACTGGGTCTTCAATGGATTTGACATGCATATAGTTAACCGTGGTGAATCTTCAGTTGCATGTGAGTTCACTGATTGTGAATTGATGAATAATTAATTCACTGAACTCTCACTAGTGCAAGTTTAGTTACAACTAGTACAACTAATCTTAACTCACTTAACTACACTTATAGTTCTGTTACAAATCCAAATCACTCAGTTATAAATGAGATAATAGATTAATATTTATTGTCCAATTTATTTAAGGGAAAAAATAAATTAGATGCATGTTTCTTGTTGACTTTTCAACACTCCCTCTCAATAAGAAAGGGATTATCCTTCACCCCAATACTGTCTCTGTGATATTCGAATTTTCTCCTAGTGAGAGCCTTCGTCAGAATGTCTGCATCCTGATCTTCCACAGGAATGTATTGAGGCAACATGATCTTCCGCTGCACAAAATCTCTGAGATGATGATACCAGATATCTATATGCTTAGATCTGTCATGAAACACAGGATTAATCGATAGTTTAATGCAACTTTGATTATCAAAATAAATCATTGTTGGATATAAATGAGAACCAAACAAACCAACCAAGATCTTTCTCATCCAAATAGTCTCACATGCAACTTGACTTGCTGCCATGTATTCTGCTTCCGCTGAACTAAGTGCCACGGATCTTTGTTTCCTGTTGTACCAAGAAACAACTGTAGATCCAATACTAAAGATCCCCCCTGATGTGCTCTTTCTGTCCATTGGGCTTCCCGCCCAATATGCATCCGTGAAGCCATGCAACTTCACCTCATCCATTTGTCTGTACCATAATCCATACTCAAATGTGCCCTTCATATATCTCAGGACATGCTTACCCACCTTCCAAAAGAGTTTAGTAGGCTTAACCATTGCTTGACTTAGTTGGTTAACTGCATAGCAAATGTTCGGTCTCATGTTCACTAAATACATTAGCGAGCCCACTAACTATCGATAGACAGTAGTATCCACTACCTCTCCAGAAGTAGCATCCTCTTTCCTCCAGTTTCCTAGAAGAGGAGTATCCATGGGTTTGCAGCCCTCCATGTGAAACTTACCCAGTATCTCCATTGTATACTTTCCTTGAGACACAAAAGTTCACCATCTCGTTGCCATATTTCCAATCCAGGGAAATAATGAAGAAGGCCCAAATCCTTCATCTCGAACTCCTTTGCAAGGTCATCCTTGCATGAGTTTATCAACTAATCATCACCAGTAAGTATTAAATCATCAACATAAAGAACAATTATTAATAGTTTACCCTCCACCAAAATTTGGTATAGGTTTGCATCTGCTTCACTTTTGGTGAAGCCCAGTCCGGTGAAATAGATGTATATCTGAGTGTACCAAGCACGGGGTGCTTGCTTCAGCCCATACAGTGCTCTCTTGAGTCTGCACACGTGTGACTCTCTGTCAAAGGTCTCAAAACCTTCTGTTTGTTCAATGTACACTTCTTCCTCAATGATCCCATTGAGGAACGCAATTTTTACATCCATCTAATGAATGCGTCAGCCCATCTGTGCTGAGAGTGAAATGATGGATCTTATGGAAGAGTACCTTGCGACAAGTGCAAAGGTCTCACCATAATCTATCCCCTCGATTTGTGAAAATCCTCGGGCCACAAACCTGGCCTTGTATTTCTCTACACTCCCATCAGCAACTTGTTTTACCTTGTAGATCCATCTTGAACCTACCACTGATTTGTCGACCGGTCTTGGGACAATTTCCCATACACTATTTTTGACAATGGAGTCATACTCCTCTACCATAGCATCAACCCAAGTGGGGTCCTACACTGCTTATGGAAAAGAAGATGGTTCAGTCACAATACATTTGCTCATGAGAGCCATGTATCTAGTAAATCGATCAAGAGACTGTCTCTATCTGCGCTGTGAAGTAGGGGCTCCTACATTTTGTGTAGCATCTAGTCTCAATCTTCCAGCTTCGATGGTGCTCTTTCTACCATTTTTGATGGATGTCTCTACTTGAGTGGTTTCCTCCACTCCATGAACCTCCTCATGTGTCTGATACACATCTTGAGACTCATCCTTGAGAACCAACAGTTCCTCTTCTACATGCAAGTCTAGCTCCCTCTCAAGCAATAACCGCATGGCTTTCCCCTCATCAAATTTTATATCCCGTTGCATAACAATCATATTATTGTTCGACAAATACACACGATAATTATGGGGTGTTTCTGTGTACCCCAAAAATATCCCAACTTCAGCAGTTGGTTCTAGCTTCTTCCTAGAATCCTTGGTCACATGCACATAAACAGATGAGCCAAAAATTTTAAAATGAGAAACATCGAGTTTCTTACCATTAAAAGCTTCTTCAGGTGTACTCATGCCAAGTACTCTATGAGGAAAACGGTTCTACACATAAACCACAGTATTGCATGCTTCTGCCCACAAATGCATTGGTAGGCCTTGATCATGCAACATCACTCATGTTGCACCCACGATCGTTCTGTTCTTTCTCTCCGCAACCCCATTTTGTTGTGGATTATGAAGTGCTATGAGTTCTCTTCAAATTCCTTCTCTTCTACAAAATTCTTTGAATTCATTAGAGATGTATTCTCACCATTATCACTCCTTAGGCCTTCACTTGCTTCCTCAACTCTTTCTCCACCAATGCTTTAAACTCACAGACCTTTGAAAATGTTTGATCCTTCTTCTGCATGAATAATATCCAACATTTACGAGAAAATTCATCAACAAAAATAACATAATACCTATGTTTTGTTGTTGAAGAAACCGAGAATGGTCCACACACATCTGTGTGAATTCTCTCTAGGATCACCGAAGCACAGTTCTCCTTTTCATGAAAGGGTGGACTTTACATACTTCCCCAGGGTGCACCCCTTGCACTAATCTAATTGAGCAAGTGTTCCCCTTGGAAGTCAAGTAGATATTTGTTGCATGATCTTCAAGGCTCCATGATGAAGATGGCCTAATATCCTGTGCCATAATTCACCCTCATTTCAGCTCACCACTTTTTCTGCCTTGCCTATCATGGTAGCGCAACCATCTACCTCCAGCATGTAGAGATTCTTAACTCGAATCCCTATCTTCTTGAATTGACCCATTGCTTTATGTCACAGGTAGGATTTTCCACTGCTAAAAACAACATCATAGCCTCTGTCCTCCAACATTGCGACTGAGACCAGGTTTTTCTTCAGACTTGGAACATGCATAACATTTTTCAATTGAAATGGTTTACCTGACTCCCTCTAAAAGGTAATGGTACCAATACCAGCTGCATTGTATCATCCATCATCACCCATCTCTATATGCATTCTAAGATCTTTCTCCTCCAAGTCAATGAAAGACTCTATCTCCCGTCATGTGGAAGGAAGCGCCACTATCCAAATACCACACCAATCCCGATGCACTTGAAGCCATGCATGTGATCAAATCAAAGTCAAGATGAAATTGTGAGACAAGAGCCTCACCAGTTGCAACTCCAACAATCGTCTTGTTCTTCTTCTTCTGCGGATAGTTAGTAGCGAGATTCCCATGTTCGTGACAGTGAAAACACTTCAATTTGGACAAATCCAGCTTCTTGACTTTAGACTCGGATTTTGGATGGAATTTCTTCCCTTTCCCTTTCCTTACCTTGGCAGTAAAAGCACAATCCTCTTCATCATCACTCTTTGACGAAGATCCATCTCTGGTGTTCCACCTAAACTCCTATTGCACTAGATTCAACCATAGTCGTTCCCAATCTAGCAATTTTTCCCTTCCATTGACAGAGTCTTGATAACTGTTCCAACTCTTGGGAAATCCTAGGAGAGCCAAGCTCACCAAATCATCAACAACAAATGTTATTCCCACACTTCCAAGCTCATCGCGACATTGGACAAACTTCGTGAGACATTTTGGAATGGTGTCACCCTTCTCCATCTTGATCTTCCTGAGTTTATCTTTGAGTGCCAATTTCCTATGGTCGCTACTGTTTTGGAACAGATCTGTCAAAACCTTCCACATTGCATGTGGTGTGGTTTTCCCATGGAGACTTGAGACAGTGTGGTCTCGTACTCCCTCCAACAGAATCCACCTCGTCTTCGCCACTTTCTTTTGCCATGCATCAAAATTTGCAGTCTCTATTGCATTCGTCTTAGGAACATCTTTATCAATGTAATCCTTCAAGCCATTGTCTTCGAGCATTGTTTCCATCCTATCCTTCCAAGCAATGGAGTTCGAGTTCCCCTCGAGTGCATACTCCAACCTCAAGCCATTTAAAGACATTTTTTATCTTGAATCAAGTGTCGCACCAAGAAAATCTTGCAAATTCGAATGTTATCCAACCACAAAACTCAACTTTTGCCTTTCCTCTTTCCCTGGGAGGTTCACACCCCACCTGAGAGCACCCTGAGGGAAGTTCGCACCCTTCCTGTGTATAGCCTGGGAACTTGACTGGAGTGTTCGCACTATAATCCACTGTAGGGTGAGGGGGGTTCACACCTCTCCTTAAGGTAGCTTACGAGAATGCTCAGGAAGTTCGCACCTCTCCTTTGAGTAGGGTGCGAGAATTACTGTTCCTGAAAATGAGCGTATTTTTTAGTACTAGGGTTTGCATCCTGCTAGAGACGGGACCAACGAGAATACGATTATGTTCGCACATCACTTTCGTAACTACGTGGCCTCCATGGCTCTGATACCATGTAGAAATTTCAATACAAATTAAGTATTCCTGCAATTCTCCTGATCTAACAATTATACGCCACTGTTAAATACAAAATCGCTTCTACTATTATTCTTGCAGAAAGATGAAACCACGACCACAAAGTGAAATATCAATAACACATAACACATAAGTTTTATTGGGAAAGCGTAAAGCTAAAAACTCCACTATCATATATTATGTATATCATGAATCATGAAACAATCTCATACAAAACTCTAATCCAAGAGCTCTTAGTACAATACAATCGTCTCACAATGTCATACACAAATTAACAAATACATGTACCAATTCTCCGTGTCCAGACAACCTGCCTCCTCTGCACAATCTCTGCAATTCGAATTCTCACAATGATCATCACAAATTTCCTAGTTTGCACATGCTCATAAGCATATCCACTGCATGTGTGATCAAATCACAACTGATAGCCAAACTGTCCCTTTCCCCTGTTATCTCAACTGGGTCTTCAATGGATTTGACATGCTTGTAGTTAACCGTGGTGAATCTTCAGTTGCATGTGAGTTCACTGATTGTGAATTGATGAATAATTAATTCACTGAACTCTCACTAGTGCAAGTTTAGTTACAACTAGTACAAATAATCTTAACTCACTTAACTACACTTATAGTTCTGTTACAAATCCAAATCACTCAGTTATAAATAAGATAATAGATTAATATTTATTGTCCAATTTATTTAAGGGAAAAAATAAATTAGATACACGTTTCTTGTTGACTTTTCAACAATTGTGTTTTTGATACATGTTTAATGTCTTGAAATGATGTTTTAAGTATTGAACTTCTTGCAACATAATATTCATTGAGTAATTTGTTTCTTCCTAGTTTGTTTTCTATTATTTCACTTGTTTGTCATTAGTGTTCCACCAGCCAAGGAGGATCCTCAACTCAACACCTAGACCACCTTCCATCACAAATAAAGGGGAGCCGAATTGAACAGTCAAAGAGGCCGCAACACTTAGGAATACAATCTCAGAGCAATCCGCCACTTAGAAGAAGAGAGAGTGAGTGAGTGTAATGGAATAGTGAGGGAATGGTTTTATTTATAGTTTTAGGCTAGGGCTTAGGTTAATAAAATAATAATTAATATAATGACATATTATTTAATATAAATATTAAATTAATATGTTATATTAAATATTAATTAATATTTCTAATTTAATCATCACTAATTCCAAAAAAAAAAAAATACAAACCCCACTCATGCCCAAACTCAAAAAAACAAAGGGTAAAGATCAAACAAAGGGTTAGGAAAGACAAAGGAGTTTTCTTAGTGGCAAAACATGTCCATATGATTCTCAAGGTGACCAATAAACTTTATCATCACTCCATAGGGGTACATCACACAATGTGGTCATACCCATCTTCATAGTCTCTCCTAGGTCCTATGGACCATCTTGGGAGAGGGGAAGAGGATCACACACCAACACATCTTCGTATTACACTAAGATCTACCTGGTCAAAGACCATGTTGCCCCAGAACATAATTGGGGTCTTATCCACCAAGATACAAGACCAAGGATCAACCCTTGCTTTAGGCATGGTTTCCATAGAACACATTCAAGGACTCTAGACATTTCTAAGGACTTATATCAACCACCAAGGAATACATCCAAGGATCAATCTAAGCTCAGGGCAAGGATTCCCTAGAACACATCCACGAGCCCTAGAGTACAACTAGGGTATTTACTGCTTGGTCCTAGACCAAGAACCCTAGTCATCTACTACGGGGCCTCACAAAGGTCTTTTGCCACGACTCTAACTGCAGACCAAGAACCCCATGAGTGTACTGAGCCCTAGTTCACAACTAAGGTCTTACGCCATCCTCTAGGGAGAATGGCTCTTGCAGCTGCATTAAATTCAACAGTATTGATTAAACCTTTGAAATTAGACCTTTAAAGAACGTTTAATATGGTGATGTAGGCTTGTTTCTCACTTTGCAAGTTTATAAATTACATGATGGATTGTTTCGTATTAAAATTGGCTTTACCCAAAATTCTATAAATGTCATATTTTGTGACAATGAAAGTGCTAAGACAATCCAAATTTTCATATTAAAATAAAAAATCAACTATACCTGACCTGACTTGAATTGTACACCGTGGCAAGATCATATCTTAACTTGGTGCTCTCCTTGTCTTATTTACTTGTTCAATAAAAGGAAAACAAGAGGCACTCTCTGCAAATGGGCACAAATAGTGCTTGCGTGCCTTAAAAAAATGGCACAATTAAAAAACGTTCAAAAACGCCATTCACGTCGCACGCTCAGTAAAGGTTCAGGAATTCCAAACCTCTAACATGAGGAACACTCGGATTTAAGGCTATGCGTAATTACTAAGAGCATAGTTTCGCTTCTTTAGGATTTCGAAGGAGATCGATCAAATGCTGACCTAAGGGCATTGCATGGAATAATCCGCCCATAAATGGCATGGCGTGGCGTATAATATTGTCGGCTTTCATAAATGCACGGGAAATACTACTTGAACGAACATATATATATATATGGTTATTAATTGCAATGTTAGATGTTTTGGGAGGTATTGTTTGACTGAAAATTCAAGTTTCCGTTCGATTCTATCAAATTAGGCTTTTGGCAAATTTTAAAGAACATGTGGACATGGAGCGATTAAATCATGGGAGAGATCAGCTTATCAATTTTTTTAAATAGTGATGGTTAACCAATTAGAATTAAGATTAAAGATAAAAATCGATATAATAAAGCAAATAGTAAAACTAAAATTGAAGACGGCTTGAGTAAACTTCATCATTAGTTAAAGGGAAACCATTCTTCAATCTTATAAGTCAAATCTAGGATGGAGAGAGATAAATTTGAGGTTTTTTTAAAGCCAAAGTGAAACTATCATTTAATCTTATATGTGAATTAGGGATGAAGGAGATTATCTTGTTTCTTTCTCATTTATGATTGCAAATGTTAAGGTTTTTAATGGAGTATTATTGCTCGCACTCAAATGGTTTATTTTATTTTTAAATTTTTTGTTTGACAAATCAGAAATTGAAATGTTGTTCTCTATACTCATTTTTATGCATAAAACCTAGCCATGATGTTTGTATCCCATTTGAAGGATTAAAAACATCATTAGACATGTTTGTATTTCATTTGAAGGACTAGAAAGAACCTTTAGATAGGATATATGTGTGTTCGTACAAGGAGTCATTCAAGGTTCTTGAGCCCTAGAAGATTCAACAACATCATAAGGAACTTGTTTTTCTTAGTGTGACCATGGTTAAGGCCATGTGTTATGGTTTGTATATGTTGTTCAAGGTGATTGAGATTAAGAAGCTCTCTATATCTAAATATTAAGTGTTTTAAGAAGATTCATTTAGGGCTTAGCCCCCTTGTACTCTCCTTACCTTGCATAGGCTTTAAGACTTATTTTCTTTTCCATAGAGGAATGCACTCGTGCTCTTAGAAATGCATGAGCATAGGGTATGTGTGGAGGTTTAGCAAAGGGCCAAAGCAATTCAAATAAGAATTAGAGTGTCGGCTTGCTCTTAAAATTTTCAAAGAGAATGTGTTCCTATTATAACAATTTTGGAAATCAACTTTTTACACCCACCCAATACAATATCAAGTTTCTAGTGAATAATCATATTGCTTGTCTAGAAGTGCCTATTGAGGAAATAAGTCTTCCCTTAGAATATACTTAGAAGATAGAGAAAAGAACAAGATTACCAATGCTTCCTCTTTTGAGGGTGATAGTTAATAAGAATCATGACAGTCTAAATTCCAATTTAATATCACTCACTATGAAACCTTCTCCAAAAGGTGAGTTGAGGTTTTAAACATAGTACACATATGGATATATGTATTATATGTATTTTGGGAAGTGTAATTTGATTTTATACATATAGTAATATCAAGATTTTAGAGAGACAAGGGAGGAGGTAGTTATTGAGATACATGACTCTATATTGGAAATTTTGTGCCAAATTAATGCAACTTTTAATGATAAATTCAAAGTGGATCGACGAGCTTTATTTAATCAAGAATATTCTTTGACATAGATTTTACCACTTAATGTCCGAGTTGTTCCCAATATATCCATTAAAAATTAGTATAGAGGATTGGCTAAAGTCAAGAGTCTAGTGTTAATGGTGGGCGATTTCCACCATGTATGGTGTGTTTTCCCTCCACTCTTCTTGCCATGCTTCTTCCCATTTTTTTATCAACATTTTCTATTATTCCTATTTCCCATTTTTGTTGTTTTCATCTGTTTGCAGTATCTCCATGGGAGGATATTGTGGATTTTACTATTCCTAGAGATGAATCTTCTAACTACGCCATTCTCAAAACATTCATTTTCTCAAATCCAACACATAAATTGCCATAGATTTATGTGGTTTATTTCTTTAGATCCCAGATTTATTATCTCTAGCTTATGGATTGAATTCAAGAAATAATTGAAATATAAAAATGAAAGCGCAAATGCACACCATCCACACAATTGAACATAATATTTGACCTAGGAAATTGATACATGAGAAAACTTAGATAGAACGTGAGGCCTCTCCTCTGCTCTCTTATCTTTAGTTATAAAGAGTACATCCAAAGGAATGGGAACACACTACGGAGTTATCTTCTGGAACTATGTCCTAAATGGATGCTAAAGAATCCTTGTCCTCCTCTATTGTGTTCACAAGATACTACTCTAAGATGTTTTTCTTATTTATGGAATAAGATACAATGCAAAAGAATTGACCCCCTTCTCCTCCTATCGTCCCTATATTTTAACATAAATGGATAGTAATCTTGCGGTAGGGTTTTCACTTCGTCATCCCTCAATTGTGATAAGGTTTTGGACCTTCTAGAGTATTCTTGAAAAACCACACATGGATAGCTCTATATGCATTAGGAACGGTCATGAACATCCTCTCATACCATGGTGGTCAACACAGTTGGTCAACTTGTGTGAGGCATAACTTCTCCATACGAGCTTTGAAAACGTCTATCAGTGTAGATTATCAAGGTGTCTAAGAGAAAGATGAAACATTTTGACCCCAAAATTTGTTGGTTGATGCCTCAAAATGGCTCTCAAGGTTTCAAACCCCAATTTTCCTAACTAGCGTCTTCCATTAAAATGACCTTGCTACTTGATATTTCCACTCTTAAAGCATCAATATATATGAAAAATAATATAATGATACAATCCAGATCAATACATGTTGAGGCTTAATTTAGAAACAACTGGTTGGATCTCATATTCCACTGCATGAATCGTTTCTTTGATTTAAGTTAAACACGGTCAATCTTGATATGTCTTCACTTTCATTTTATTTCTATTTGGAATTTTGGGAGTTTCATATTATTTTTTGTGGGCGATTTTTTAAAGTTTTAGAAGCTTGCAGGATATTGGTTTTGAAATCTTGGGTTAGGTCTTTCACTCAAAAAAATCTTGGGTAATTATGTGGAGAAGGGATGATGAATTTGAGTGTGCAGGCGAGAGTTAGTCATAATGCTCGAATGACTTCTAGATCAAAATTGTGTGGAGTATTTGATTCAAGTGGACACTCCACCCATCACCACCCATCATGAGGGATATTGAAAGTTGATAAGTTGTTGATATAGTTGTTGGTATTAGTTCATCCACAAAGTCAAGATAAAAGATGAAAATTAATTATTTAAAATATTAAATTAATCCAATAAGTTTAAATAATGATGAATTATTAAATTAAGGAATAAAGTATTAAAATAATATGGTATTAGAATGATGGACACGTTGAAGAAAGTAATATTTAATAAATATAATAAGGATGATTGTTATAAATTAATGAGGGGAGAGAATAATAATATTATTAGCTTAGAGAAAGATAAAAATATTATTAGATTAGGGAAATATAAAATCAGATTAAGGGAAATTGATATTAGAAAGAGGAAAGAATAGAGAGAGGGAGATATATAAGGATTAAATGGTGGAGAGAGGAGAGATTAAAATAAGATAATGGGGTAAATTAATAATAAAAAATTTAGTTAATGATAAAGGGGTGGAGGGAGAGGGTGGAGGGAAATATTAAAGCTGGAGGTCTAATGGTTAAGGTGATAAATAATAGGTTTCCAAGAATGGTTAAGTTTGTATCCATCTTCTTGGATAAAGCTATTAGGGTCTTTTTTCAATTTTGAGGGATTCCCTAATGAGACATGAGGAGTAATGAGGGGTTGGGGCTAATATTTTAGATTCATCAAAGAAAATAAGATGCTTTGATTTAAATGTGTGTTCAATGATTACTAAATTAGAGATTTGGTTATGAGTAGTATCAACTATATGTTCTTTAATCCTAGATTTAAAGGTTCTCCCAGGTTGGCCAATGTAAGATTTTACACATGAGAAAGGAAATTGGTAAACCCCTAGGCCAAGCATCGGGTCATGTTTATCTTTTGTTGTTTTAAAAAACCGTTTGAGGGTTTTATAGGGTTTGAACATAGTTTTGATATTCTTCTTCGCAAATAATTTGGCGATGTGATGAGTTGTGCCTTGGATGTATGGAAGAGATAGGAGTGCATGTGGAGGAGAGGATGTTTTTGGTTTAGGTTTGTTGGATGAACATAAGGCACTTAATTTTCCCTAATCTAAATTTATATTGCACTAATATAATAATATGTTTATATTTCCATAAGCTAATATTATTATTATTCTCTCTCGTGGTTAATTTCTAACAATCATCATATTATATTTATTAAATATTACTTTAATATTGGACTATTCTAAAACGATATTCCTTTAATTTAATAATTCATGTCATTTTTTGAACTTATTAATGGTAACCTCATCCTTATTTATAAAACCCACACTCTTTTACAACCTTATATGTGTCAGATGATGGGTGGAGCATCCACTCGAAACATCAGATGTTTTAAATACTCCATAGTTTTGATCTAGAAGTATTTCCAACAGGGATTATTAAATTTTTAATGAACTACCCCTTATTTTTAACCTAATATGTTTTTCAAGTTTGTATTTTTTGGAAGGTATATGTCTTCAACATATTAGTTTTTTGTTCGATGAGATGTTTCATACAATATCTAACTTACAGGTTGTTGGTTGTGGAGCCTGATTATCTGATTCATAGGTCTTGTTTCAACCATGTTTGGACCCCATTACGTGGCATAGGGTGTGGAGGGGATTTCTCCCCCACTTCTTTCACCAGGGGGGTCTAGGGGGGGACAAGAATTTTCGAACCCCCCACCCCCCCGGGCGAGGGATTCGATGGAAAACACCCCAAAGAAAATTTTTGGGAAAAATTGTGTTGTACAATATGGTAATTCCATAGTCAATCTGGATCGTTATTATAAGGTTGGAGATCTAATGGTAAAGGTTATATTAGGGATTTTTTCCCTAGAAGGAAACCCTCTTTTATGTATGAGAAAATTGTATTGTGTCTATGTGAGCAAGTGAATATTGTATTTTGAGAGAGGATACTATGAGAGAAAGAAGAGGAAGTTATAGTGGGTATGTTGTAGGTTGTATCCCTTCATTTTTTTTATAATAATAAAGGAAGAACCTGGAAATTTCTCTGGTGGACGTAGCCCACACTGGGTGAACCATGCATATATTTTTCCTAGTTCAAGTGGGAGAAATGGAAAAAGATGGAAATTTTAAGGTCAAGAAATTTAATGGCCAAAACTCCAAATGGAAAATTATTTATATCAGAAGGATATTTACATATCGTTGGGTGGAAAATCAAAGCAGTCAGTGAGTATGAAGGACAAATAATGGGAGATTCTTGATAGAAAGAAACTATGAATGATACGACTATGCATGGAAGCATCAATGGCTTTCAATATTTCGAAAGAAAAGGCAAAGAAAGATCTGATGAACACATTGTATAAACTATATGAAAAACCCTCAACTTCCAACAAAGTATTTCTACTGAAATGATTATTTAATATAAATATGTCAGAAGATGGTTATGTTGCCAAACATTTAAATGAATTCAATATGGTTACTAATTAGATAAGTTCTATAAAATTGGACTTTGAGGATAAGGTTAGGGAACTTCTAATCTTCTTCTCATTTCCATAAATCTAGAACAACTTGTTCATGGTTGTAATTAACTTTGTCTCAGGTTCAAACACTCAAAAAATTGATGATATTGTTGGTGTTATCCTTTGTGAGGAAATGAAACAGAAAAGCACATGTGATACATTAGGTAATGCATTGACCATGGATAACAAGGGAAGAAAAAGGGAAAGAGGAAGAGTCCAGTAAACCATGGGAAGTCTAGGAAGGGAAGATCCAAATCCAGACTAGGAAAGATATAATGTTGGAATTGTGGGAAGAAAGGAAATCTGAATAAAGACTACAAAAATTCAAAGAAACAAAAAGATGGAAAACATGAGAAAAAATAGGAAGAAAATGTACCAGGTGATGTCTTACAAGATGCTTTACAAATATTTTGAAAATTATGCTTAAGGTGATTTTGGATAGGTTTATTTGGGTGATGATGAACAATGTCTCTTGGCCCTCGACCAAGTGTTGAGAGAACATTGGTCATGTTTGACCACTTCGATAGACTGTTCGAAGAAGGAGCGCCCAAGCGAAGTGGAGATCGTGAGCTCTCATTGGTTTTGTAGGATTTTTGGGCTTTTAGGGTTTATGTAGTAGGTATGGGATGTCGGCCCATGGGTTTACCCATGTTTAATAATTTTTGTAATGTATAAATAAGTATCTAGTAAATGAAAGAAGTAGATCTGGTTGGTTATGTGCAAAGTCTAAGTTGGCTTTGTGCAAGAATATGTAAAGGTTGCTAAGTGCAGAGAACAATTGTTGGATTTTGTGCATATTGTGTGTTGAGTCTTGCAGGGCTAAGTGAAAATGATTGTAAGAGGCTTTGTGCAGACAAAATGTGTAAGGCTTTGTGCCTTGACCTGATTTTGAGGAAGGTGGGTCTAGTGCGTTGTGCAGAGATCACCTGTCCAGTGCGGAGTTGGCTTGTCGCTTGGTGCCTATAAGAAGATTGAAGGATACTAATAAAGAAGAAGAAGAGTTGGTGGACGTATCCCCACACTGGGGTGAACCACATATATCATGTGTTGACGTTCGATGTTGTTTATGTTGTTTATTTGTTAGTGTATTGATCTTTATATATGTTAGATAGATGCATGAATTCTTAGTGCTCTATTGATGGTAAATGAATGCTAGATCTGAGTTAATGATATGTGCTAAGTGTTTGATCTGATCATTACTGCGTTGTTATGTATTTAGGGTTTAATCTATGATGTGAATGGATTTATGAACTAGTGCATATTGATTAGCTAAGTGCTCTGTTAAGTGTTGTAATCACATATCTATGTCCCATATAGGATTTAGACACCTGAGTCCTACAACCCCCCATGCCTCTACCTCGAGTGAGACTTCATCTGCTTCGCAGGTGTTGCCGAAAGGGCTGCTAATTAGGGTTTTTTTGGTGTGTTGTTGAAGCATTGAACCCTGGGTCTACCCCTGTGCCAACAAATGGTTCTATTGTCGGGACCTAGAACTATGATTTTTGGGAAGTGAAGAAAAGAGAAAGCTTTGTGCATAGATATGTTGTTGTAGTGTGCAGTATTCTACTTGAATTGTGAAACTCTGTGCTAAGAAAGGAACCCGATATGAAGAAAAGATGTAGGATCTTAAATCTTTTTGCTTTGATAAAGGTAAGATAAGTGGATTTTTTTGCTTCGAAAGTACGAATATAGGTATTTTTGATAGATTTTGTCCTAGTCTAAAAACTAGGGCACAGTTAGAAGAAAGAGTCGATCTGAATAGATTTGATAGAAATAGTGAAAGATATGGTAATCCTATGCATAGAAAGAACTCTTGGACTAACAAGTGGATATAGGAACCTAGAAAGAAATTTTGTAGATTGTAGGTCCATCACTATGATCCCAGTGCATAGTACAGGAAAGGTTGGGGATCATTTAAAATAAAGAGAGGATTGACACTGTGTTATAATTGCAAAAGATCATGACATCTTGCTAAGGAATGCCCTAGTACAAGTCATATTTGTCTATGTTGTAAAGATACTGGTCACAAAGTTGAGGATTTCATTAGAATGATTGATAAAGTTGAAAATATGAACATGAGACAAGAAAACTATGAAGAAGGTCAAGAGACTAAGGATATGTTAGAAAACCAGAAAGAATTAGAGACTATGTTATTATAGTGGAAAGAAACATTGAATGATCATAACAACATCATTTTACCAAAGATCTTAAAAGAGAAGCAACACATAGAAACAAGAATAAGAGACTTCGACATAGACTATGTCCTGGATGAAGAAACACATGTGAATATTATGCTAGAAAACACTTGGGAAATTTTGGGAAAGCCTACTATGGTTCCTTCATTGGGAAGTATTGGTCTATTTAAAGGGAAGATGATAACCCTATGTGGAATATTTACTAATGTACCTATGATTTCTCATGAAACATTGAATGAAGAAGAATTTGAAGTCATTAAGTTTGTTGAGAACAATGCCCCTTTCCCCCTTTTGTTAGGAAAGACTTGTATTGAGAGGATTAGATACGAAGGAAATTAGAGGAGGAAGCTACAAAATAGAATCAACAAGAATTAAGGGACTTCATAGCGAGAAAAATAGAGTGAGTAATACAAGAACAAAAGGATAAGTCGAAGCAACAGAGGACTAGAGAATTAGCTTTCAAAGTTGAAAGAACACAAGAAGGCTTGGAGAACCTGTACATGCAGGAAATAAGTGCATCCACCCTGGAAATAGTAAGAGAAGAGGTATTACCTTTGAACATTTTGAAATACCCTCAGCAATGCGAAGTTACTACGCTAAGAGAAGATAAGAATAAAAATGGAAAGAGGAATCCAGAGAATCAAATCATAGGAAAGAAGGCCAGAAAGCTGAGCAAGAAGAAAGAAAAATTAGAAAAACTACAGGAAGTTCCATAGAAGACTTCACAGAAGGCAGGCTTGCAGAACTTGAACCTCTTCGAAATAGCAGAACTGTGAAAAATGGAACTTTGCCATGATGAAGCTATATGACCGATGGAGGCATCCCGACCATTAGAATGATGGAAAAAGAAACACAAAGAAAAAGGACAAATTCCAAGACATAGAAACTGATGAGGAGGACACTGCATCAGATGAAAGTAGGCTCGACTCACCTACAGGAGGAGGAGGAGACAAAGTGAACCAAGAGAAAGAAGGGGAAGAAGGATAAAATCAAGACAAAGGTGAAGCTACATCGCCAAAGGATCCCTTCACCATATCAGAAGCATCACAAAAGAGGAAGGTTTCCATGGAGAAACCTTCGACAAGAAAGAAGGCTCGCGCCAACAAGCCTCAGTAGAAGAACGTGCTCATAGTGGATGATATTGATCTCATCATCAAAACTGTAGAAGATGCTTCATAAGACATCTTATAGAGACAGGGAGCAAAGCAGGAGTTGTTGTATGACAAAATTTTGACCTACTCTATTCATGGATGCTCACACATACGCTAGAATTTGTAAAACTTGCCAAATAAATGTGGGAAGGGAAAAGAGAGCAGTTGTCCCACTCCAAGATGTGTCCGTCTCTAGGCCATTCGAGCAATGGGGGTTAGATATCATAGGATAAATTACATCAATTTCTTCAAAAAAACATAGATGCATACTGACCCCAACAAACTATTTCATGAAATGGGTAGAGTCCATCCCTTCTGACTCATGTAAATGAAAAGGTGGTGATCCAATTCATAGAGCAACAACTGATCACAAGGTTTTGTATCCCTTCCATCCTTGTTTTTGATAATTCTTCTTGCTTCTCTTCCACCCTATTAATGGAGTTTTCTTTAGATAAATGAAGAATAATTAAATACTTTGAAAACTGCTATTCATAGGGGAATGGAGTGGCATAATCAACCAATAATAACCTAGTGAGGATATTAACAAAAATAGTTGCAGAAAACTAGAGGAATTGGCACGGTTCACTACATAATACCTTATGGGTTGATAGAGTAGCACCCAAGGAAGCTATAGGGAATTCCCCATACTTTCTGGTATACGTACAAGAAGCCATTCTCCCGAATGGGCTATATCTCCCATCTCTTCATCTTGCTCAGGATTCTAGAGGACAACCCTCATAAGTTATACAACAAAGAATCGATACCCTCCTCATGTTGGAAGAAGAAAGGGAGAAAGAAAAATCGAAGTTCATAGCTCATCAACAGATAGTTAAAAGGTGGTTTGATAAGCATAAGGCCAAAGAGAATAATTTTGAAGTATGAGACTTAGTCCTAAAATGGGACAGAGAAAATGAGTCGAAGGGAAAACATTTGAAGTTTCAGAATCTATGGCTCAGACCTTTTCAGGTAGCCAAGAAAATTGGGGTAGGCACGAACTAGTTTCAAAATCTGAGGGGGGAACATTATGCCCTCTCTGTGAATGGCCAGGCCCTAAAACAATATTTTCATTAAAAAAATAATAATAATAATAATAAAAACATATGTGTGTGTGTTTTCATGATGTTTTATTTTTAGGTAGGTTGATTGCGAAGTGCATTTTTTTTTCTTTCTATAATACTTCTGTGCTTTTGAAGGTTGTATTTAGTAAGACATTGGTTGACCTCAATTCATGCGATATGACGAACTATGTTTCTCACTCATCGCTTACAGCCAAACATGAAGCATTGGGAGACCTGCAGTTGTTTTAAAGAGTTTTTTATCTAACCTGTGCAGATGAACAACCTTGGAAAAGTGATGAAGTGTCTGTCCGGTGGTCTCGTAAAACTTGAAGGGAAAGGTGGTAAGCTGGAAATGACTACATGTACCTCAAGACAGAGCTAGCAAAAAATTCACCTTAACCATCTCATTTTTCAAATAATAGACATCCTCCTCTCCCACTTCCAAAGGGCATTCTGCTGAAATAAAATCGATTATATCAAATGAGTGCATAGTAGGAGAGGGTATGTAGATAAATCCATGTTGAGTCTCAGTTTTGACACCTTTATTACTGTATATTACCCTCTATTTGAACCTATTCTACCTATGCTATGAGTATATACTTGATTATTTCCTCCATCAATACACTTTATAACCTTGTTCATGTGCATAAGAGGTAACTTATGATTAAAGCATGGTTTGTTTAATTTTCTTGAGTTAAAATGATTAAATGTTTGATTTTATAGGATCTTGATCGTTTGAATCTTAAGCAACATTTATCAGCTACCAACAAACTCGCACAACATTGATATGGTACCAACGTACCCGCACATCATTGATCTGGTACCAACACCTGTCTTGAGTTATTCTAGTACCAGTCTGTGCTATTCTGGTACCACCTTGTGCTATTATGGTACTAGCCTGTGTTATTCTGGTACCAATGCACCCTGTGCTATTCTGGTACCAGTGTACCCTGTGCTATTCTGGTACCAGATTGTGCTATTCTGGTACCAAAAAACTGCGCCATTCTGGTACCTCCCATTTGTGCCTAATCCGATACTTAGATTCACGACTGTGTGTATTCTGGTACCAAATCCATATTTCCATAAATCACTTGTTGAACGAGTATGTTGATGGAGATTCCAAGAATTCAGTTGGATTGAAGTCTCCAAAGTAGTTTTGAGATCACGATAGACTTCATCACTCATGCACTTCGTCTCATGAGGATGAAGTCCATCCCTAAAGATTCGATATGAATTTCCAATTGTAATATTTTAAAAACTATTTGATAATTATCCTTAGCTCTTGATAGTAACGGCTCACCTTCTTTATAAGGGATTTTGTATAGGAGATAGGATACATACATATGAATGTAATAAATCAATTTGTAAGAACCAGATGATGCATATTTTTTTGATGTACAAGATGATGAGTTGTTCATTCAATTTACAAGATGAAGGAATACAAATGATCTATTGTGCAATTTCTGGGTACGATTAGAATGTTTTAGTCTGTTATCGTTTTATAGGTACCTTTTTGGTTCGACAAGGTCCCACCATTCCAACTAAGGTAAACCTCCTTATACATGCTTTGTGTGATTGTGTGAGTGTGCACATTTAACATTTGTGTTTTTTCAATGTTTTCAAATGCATTTTAAAGATCAAACACAAAATCACTTTCTTTTGAATCAGTGTGAGTAGTTAGTTTCCTTTCTATTTATGTAGGGTAACATTTAAGAATGTGATGTGTGGGATTTCTTAACAAACAAATATTGTTATTATGAGTTTGAGATAGTAGTATTCTTAGTGGGTATAGGAATAATAAGACTTCATCTTTTACCTTCATGTTCCATAATGAAACCTCTCAATTATATTCACTATTTTCTGTACTAAACAGGTTTGATTGGAGTGAATAGAGTTATGATTTCTTTTTGTCTAAGAGTGAATTGTTGATTACTGTTTTCAATTGCTACATGGAACAAGATCTGATTTCATCGCTTCGTTTCATGAGCCCCTAATGAATAGACTTGTGACCTAAGAAAGAACCTTTTGATTCATTGTTTGCTTGAGAAGTTTTGTTATTAGTTTTCTCTTCTAAGTTTGAGGTTGTGTGAAGCATTTAGATATCCTAAAACAAAGTGTTAATTGTTGTTAGTTTAGTTTCTCTAGGAGATAGAATCAAAGTTCATATTTTCCTTTTATGAGCCATCAATGAACATGTCCATCACCTAAGCAAGAACTTTAGATCATATGCTTGTTTATGAGTTTTTCTTTCTAATTTCTAAATTGTGTGAAGAGTGTTATCTTTGAAGTGTGAAAACAAAGTATTTTGTTATTGACGGTTTTCTTATCTAAGCTATACTAAACAGACATAGGAGCATATTTTTTATCGGCACATATAGTGCACCAACTCTACTGATTACAAATCCCAGTTGATAATTTATGTTTGGTAATATATTATTCATATAATTGCACCAACATTTTGGCGTCGTTGTCAAGGACGTGCAAACTGTAATAGGTAGTATTTGAATTAGATTTATTTAATGGTTTTGGATTGGTTTTATGGATGGTCTAAGGGTGGAGAGAAGACGGTAAGATGTGTGGGAAGAGCCCACGCATCCACTTTGGTGGGTTTTCTCAAAAGTTAGGTTGTCCTATCTTCTTTTAATGCGAGTGTGTTTTTCCTTCTTTTATGAAAAAAACGTGTTTTGATGATGAGATAACTTGTGTGAAATGATAACCTGGTGACAGCTAGGTCCCAGTAATGCAAGGAGTTCAAGTTTGGTGTGTTTTATTTTTGAAAATAGTTTAAAAATTCAAATCTTTAATGATAAATCATTTTTGGGGTGTCGTAAGAACCCTCGAGTACTAATTTGTGTTGCGAGATAGGGATCATCAACCAGCTAGAGTAATTCAAGGATGAACAAGAGCTTGAAGAATGTTCCTCCAAGAACTTTCTCACATTCTAGCAGCAGCTAGGATATCCACCTCTCAGGAAGAGAATATCTTCACAGTAGTCAAGAATCTAGTTGTCTCTCCACAGGAAGATTTGGAAGCTCCGTCGAATTCCTCTTGTCAATTTGTTGAGGAGAATAAAGAATCATGGATAGAATTCAATGGAAAGAAACCAATGGAACTTGATATTGAGGAGTCGTTAGCATGCCTCTAATTAGATCATTTATGTACTCCAAAGGCCAATCATCTTGAAGAGGATAATATGCATAGCATGGTAGAGGAAGACATTCAGTGTGACCTAAACGAAGAAGAGAAATAAGAATATAGTGATCCTATTGATATATGGTTTCAATTAGCTATTAGGTCACACCACTCTTTTATTTTTCATTATTTCTTGATCTCATCATCAAAGCATTTGGTCCTTAATACGCCGATATGCATTGAAATTTCTCTTTTAAACCCGAGTATGGATATATTTCTAACCCTACTATGCACATGGCTTCACTGGAAGTATTCTTATACTTGAAGGACATTTTCTTTTGTTCAATTAGAGTAGGATAGTAAATAAATAAATTAATGTTGCAATGCAACATATCTTTAATATTTTTCATAAATGGGAATGTCAAATGCTAATAAGCAGTCGATTTAAGATATTTCATTCCTATAGTAGATTTCTTTCTAAAAGTTAAGATAATTTTGTTTGGAATATTATGAGAAGGTAATATCTTCATCCTTCGAATGCACACATAATAATGGAAGGGTTTCAAAAGAAGAGAATGAATCCTTGTCAACGAAAGATAACACTTAAGGGAGTTCTTCATGACCTATTTCTTCAAAATTCTTCTTTTTCCTTAAGTTGTTAAAAATGATGCATTCATGCTTTATCATTACCTATCTATTTTAAGACCACTATTTCACAAGGATGATCAATTAAGTGATATTTTTAATGGACATTGAAACTGAATGTTAATTACAAACTATTTTATTCCTAGCTAATAATTCAACTTTTGACATTTTCCCTAAATTTTTTGTTTGTAAGCATGAATAAAAATCTAGTTTTAATTAGTTCTATTGGTTTGTTTTTTTAGAATATGTTTGCAACCTTCTAAGAACATTTTTTTTTTCATGAGGCCATGCAAAACCTCAAGCATGGGGGAGTGTTTTTTGAGACAATAGTATTTAGGATTGTTATTTTTTTAATAAAAAGGAAATGCCAACAAGAGCAGTGATCAACTTGGTTCCAAAATAATAAGGTTCTAAATCTCAACATATGGTCATCCAATTAAAAAATAACCTCTTGTCACAGAGCTTGGAGCCCATTCACCAAATTCTTTTGCATTATTCTGATGAAAACTTAGAGTTCCTGCATCTAGTGTTGGTATTTGTTCCATCTACATGGGTTTTTGTTCAGTTGAATCAGATCATAGGCTTCTTCCAGAACACTAAAGAACACCAACTACTTCTATAAGATGCATCCTACAAAAGTTTCAAAATCACTAGCACCATATATTGTGTCAAATTCTCCTCAAGCACCACAATACAATGTTTGTCTCTATGTCCATCTGGTACTGAACAACATTTTTGCATTCATCCAGTACTGATAGTCACCCCTGTGCTCATCTGGTACCAAAAGAGGAAGTTTGCGCTATTTCAGTACTAGTCATAACCATGTGCTCATCTGATACCAAAAGAGGAGGTCTGCACAACCTTGTGTCCACGTGGTACTCAGATGATCTAGTACTGGTAATAAGGTGTTGGTAGCTCTAATCATATATTCAAGTTTTGTTGCTCGATTTAAGTATTAGGACATATAAATTCAACATTTTTTGTTTTATTAAATAAATTAGACTAGTTATGCATTAAACATGTGGCTACTCTCATTCATCCTCCTGTCCTCAATTATTTCATGCTCCCTATCATGAAATCC
>ML835033.1:0-18014 GCA_009831015.1 Picea engelmannii
AGTTGATTTTGAGGCTTTGTGCATGTAAGAAGATTGATCGAAGATAATAAACAAGACGAAGAGTTGGTGGATGTATCCCCAGGGTGGGGGTGAACCAAGTATATCATGTGTTGTGAATGATTTATTCTTTTTGGATGTTCTTTTGTTTATGTGAATCAATGCTTATCGCGATGTTAGATAATAGATGAATCTGATATGATATCTTAGTGCTAAATAATGTGAATGAATTCTAGATCTGATCTCTATTGGTACACTTAGTTCTTGAATCTGTTGGATCTGTGTGAATACTACGTTGATCTGTTGTTAGGATTTAGCTGCGTTGTAAACTAAGGTTGAATATTAATGAATCATAATTGCTAAGTTCTTTGTTAAGGTGTTAAAATCACAGATCTGTGTCCCAGCTAAGTTTGCAGATATCTGAGTCCTGCAAACACCCCTGCCTCTACCTCGGGTGAGACTTCATTTGCTTCGCAGGTGTTGTCAAAAGGATAGGTAGTTAGGGTTTTGTTGGTGCACTATTGTAGCATTGCACCCTGGGTATGCCTCTGTGCCAACAACTGCTGCTACTTGTTGCACTCAGATTTTATGGATGTTACAAACTCTTGCAGATCTGAAGGTAACTTATACTAATCCAATTCCACTTCACTGTGATAATACCAGTTCTATTAGTGTCTCAAAGAATCCTGCTCTCCATTCAAAGATGAAACATATCCCAATAAAGTATCATTTTCTCAAAGAGCAAGTTACAAACAAAGTTGTTCAGCTGAATTACATTCCTTCAACAAAACAAATTGCAGACATCTTTACTAAACTCCTAGCCAAGACACATTTTGAATACCTTCGTCGAAATATGGGTGTCATCCCTACTCTCACCTAAGCGATTCCATCCTGTTAGGGGGAGTATGTATTGGTTGAATATCTGATACCTCCAAAAAATACTGCAACATCTCAGGGGAAGCATGTTTTCTTTGACATTGATGTCAAAGGGGGAGGAAAGGAGTGGTCTGGATGCTATAGTTGGAGAATAGTGTAGCCTTCAGGGTTGCCATCAATGCCAAAGGGGGATATTGTTGGCATGTTTACAAGTAGAGTGTGCTTGTCATTGATGGCAAGAACAACAATGATGTTGGCAGGTTTACACACAGAGTGTGCATGGAAAGAACAGCAGTGAAAACACAGAAGAGAAAGCTCAAGAAGCTTAGGAGGAATAGCGTGAGTATGCAGAGATCAAATTCATCAGGACTCGCAGAACCTTTGAAACTTAGAGATTTTAGAAATCCAAAGCTCATGAGGAGAAGCGACAGTGGTCATTGGATCACCAATCCCAAATAAACGATGACTATTAGATCAACATCCCGTGACCAGAGGAAGTGCAGAGGAGAAGTACAGATCTGATCCGTTGGATCTGAGCACCGAGGATCAATAGTTGTTGGATCCAGAAATAAATGCATGAAGGCTAAGCCTTTGGATGAGCATAGGAGAGTGGACTTGTCAAAGTCCCAAAGTAAGCAGGGGGCGTCCATCATCAAGACTGATAGGTGGCACACGATCCTCAAACTCTGGAGAAAATTACTTCGAGGATTTTTTAGTTTGAGACTTGAAAAACCCGAAGCCCGGAGAGCCGGAGAGCCAGAGTAAATGTCAGTTGTCGGATCAATTTCGAGTGGAAGGACGAGATAAGATAGCAAAGCTGCATCACAAAAAGATCGATCCGCTGATCTAAGATCCTGATCGAACGAACAACATGCACTTCAGATATAAATATGCAAGGAGGTTATGCTCCTGAGAGTTTGAGAATTGAAAGTCCTGAAGGCCGGACTCGCGGAGGAGATCCTGATCGTATATTAAGGAGGACAGGTGTCAACATATCTTCCATTCCAAAAGATATCCAGTCAGAAGCAATAGGTTTGGCTCATGTTTAGACACCCAAAAAGCAAAATCAGGATAAGATCTGAACCGTTGGATCCACAGGACATGTGGCGATAGATCAGCATTTCGTTGACTCGCGAACTGTAAAATTCAAAGGCAGAGTTGTAGGAAATTGTGAAACGTGAAATTGCGATTTGATCGCAGTCGTCGATCAAAGGGAGAGATCTCGATGATTGATATGATATGGAGTATTTCAGATTTCGTGAGTTGTGAGAATCGAGGAAACTCGCAGCAGAATCTATAAAATGTGAAGTCGCAATAAGATCTGGACCATCGGATTACTGAGGATCATGGACCGTTGATCAGGCATGACAAATATTCACAGAATATCGCGAAACGCAAAATCATGAAATGCCTTTTTGAATAGGGATGTGGTCATAGTCAAGGTCACATTGTTGGCAAGTTAAGGGAGGAGCTAGCATGTCGCTAGGCTCCACATCGGAGATTGCCAAAATTGTGAAGCACACTTTTGATTAACGAGTGGTCACAGCTAGTGGTACCATCAGTGAACATTAAAGGGAGGAGCTAGCATAGCTAGGCTCTATTTCAGATATCAGGAGTTGGAAGAGTCAAGATGAATCACAGGAAAAATAGTTGAAACGCAAAATCATGAAACGCCTTTTTGATAGGCATATGATCACAGTTTGTGGTCATGTGAAAGGAAGGAGCTTAGCCAAAAAAGATAGCGCCCACTGTGTATTTTTTTCTTAGAAAGGGAAAAGGCACCAAGAGCATGAGCACACGGAGGTTCTCTGGGGAACTGCCAGAAACCATTGATTGTTTCTGCCAGAGAATTCGAAGAGGCTTCAGGGTGATCACAAGAGGAGCTCTAGAGTCTCGAGGTAACTTCTAGTAGTATGAAGATTAATCATAGAGACAATTGACAGATTGAAAAGTGACGAAGAGTTGCAACAGCCAGAGAGGCTAAAGAATCTAATAATAGTGGACATTCATGATGAACAGACTCAGTGTAACTGTCAGAGAGTATGAGGAGTTGCATGGATCATATGGAAGAGGACATGGTGGGTGAATGTTATGCAGAACAGAGAAGTGAGGCATAGCTCTTTGATAGTTTCTGCATGAGGGAAGAAGTTGGTTGTGCAGAGGATCAGAAGAGTATATAAGAGACGCAGTGCATAGAATGGTTGTGTTGTTGTTTAGAGTGATTCGTGCGGGTAGAAGCATGCATCGTGCAGGATAAGAAGCGAAGAAGAAGCAAGGAACATAAATGCATATCTGAAATAAGAGCAGAAAGAGCAGCAGATGCGAGGTGAGAGACACTGATGCAGGCATAGCAGAGTAGTGTAGCAGAACAATGATGAGACTGGTAAGCCATAGATAAATGTTGTATCACTGTGATAAAGTTGTAAAAAGAAAATATATATTTTTTAGGGTGGTAGGGAGGTAATAGGGAGGATTGGTGTCCTCAGAGTTTCAAGTGGGTGCTTGAACATAGGGAGTTGTAGCTTCCATCTGGTTGCAGCCAGAAAAACCAGGGTGGCAGGGTGGTGCAAGGGAGAACTATTGTTCTCTATTATATAGGTCGGTTCCTGTGTGACTGGAAGTTGGTGCTGGAACACTTAGGGAGTTGGTGCTTCCTTCTAGTGGGTGATAGAGAAACCAAGGAGTTGGTACTTCCTTCTTGTGGGTGTTAGAGAAACCAGAGAGTTGGTGCTCTCAGCAAGTTGCAGCTTGCAAAACAGAGGTGGTAGCCTCACAATGAGTTGGTGCTCATAAGAATGATAATGTACAAAAAATAAATATTACTTATCATATCAAGAAGAAGAAGAGTTTTTTCCCTTTACGGTTTTCCTCAGGAAATATCTATCTCTATACATTTCATGTGTGTGATTGATGTATAATATTCTATTGCTTACTCCCCTGCATCATTGTGATCATCATTGAGTGCTCTGTAAAGAGTTTAAAAAATGGGCATAATTGTTTAAGCACAGTAACAACTAATTCACCCCCCTCTCAGTTGTCCAACAGGTAGAAGGTTTAACTTCTTTTGGGATGAGGGCCAGGAAGTAGGAATTGGTATTCCCCCCTAGCTTACAAGATTTCTCGACATACTTTAGCCTTCTATAGAGATCATGCTTTATGATAACCCAAAGGTTCTGATAGAAGGAAATAGAGAACCCATTCAGGCTTGGTGATTTATTTGGGTCTAAGCACCAAATCAACCTCCTAACTTCTTCCTCCAATAGGTATTAAAAGAATCTTATTCTCCTCAATTGATATCATTTTCAGGATGTGCTATAGAATATCCTCCATGTTTATGATGTCTGAATCTTCTTGATGAGTGGAGAGACTATGAAAATGATGTCTTTTTGCCTCTTTTATTTCGTCATAATATGAAATCTTGGCATTGTCTTCTAGAATGATCTCTCTTACATTATTCTGAGACAAATTATATTTAACTTGTTTCTAGAATAAGATATTATTCCTATCTCCTACCTTTAACCATAAGATTCGATACTTTAGAAACCAATGCTCTTGTTCAAGTTTGATTTCCTTGTTTAGTTTCTTTTGTAGTTGTTCTCCTTCTCATGGACTTGGGAGGCGATTTATACTCTATCCATTTCATTATGCAACTCCTCTAGTTGGACTCTAATTGTTTCATTTTCAACTCTTGGAGATACAGAGTTAAATTTAGTCCATTTCTTCATCACTCTCTTAACCTTGTTAATTTTTTTCTCCCATATATAATTTGGAGTGCCCTAGATCCATGCTCTCCACAGTTGTTTGACAATTTCCACAAAATTTTCGTTTTGAATCCATATGGGATTGTACCTGAAGGGTAAATTTCTGTAGTCTAGGAATTCCTAGAGAATTAAAGATATAGGATTATGATCCAAGGTGATTTATAGGAGGATTTTCAAGTTCATTAGTTGGTTTTGCAAAAAGACATTGTTGTGCACCAAGAATCAATCTAATCTTGCTGCAATGTGCCCCTTATAAATTATTTTGTTTGTCCAAATAAATCTTCCTTTCATCATTTTTATATCAACGAGGTCCCAACAATTTATTAACTCCTCCATCCTCCCCCTAAAGGAGTCCTAGACAATTATTCCTCCCTTTTTTCTGAGCTTATTATGATTACATTGAAGTCCCTAGCTAAGATACAACCCTTAGCAACTTCTGAGTCTTTTAGATTAAGAATAGATCACCAACAAGCCTCTTTTCCCGTATAATTTATAGACATATAGATATTGAATAAAGAGAATATATTACCACTTCTAAAAAATTTGAATTGTGTGAGAATCCAATTTTGGATTTGAAAAGAAAATTCTAGATTTACCTCATGTTCATTCCACAAGGTGCATAATCCCCCAGATGCTCCTTGTGAGTCTTTTGTTATTCCTTTGCACTCTCTCCATATATGTTTCCCAATTTTTATTGCATCAATTGCTTTCATTTTGGTCTCCTGGAGAAATACAACAATGATATTTTCCACTTTTATTATATATTTTACTATAGTTACTTTGGGGTCACAGCCCAACCCCCCGCAATTCCAGGAGACTATTGATATCATTTGAGAGGTTTTGAAGAACCCCCTTTAAGGGAACATTGTTTCCAGGTGCTTTAAGAGGATTTTGACTATTTCTTGTCTTTTTCTCTAGGGTTTGTTGGAAACCCATCATTATTTCATTGTTTTCCCACTCCTCCCTTAGAATCCTAGCATCCTTTCTTCATAATTTCATCGAAAAGTAATCCTAAGATCCCTTTCATATGCCTCATCATCTATGGAGATCGATGCTTCCATTTGTTTGACTTTGGCCTCAGGAAAGGCTACTTCTACATATTTAAAGTTATCCACTTCTTCCAAACCTATTATTGTTTGGATAGCCTCTTCCTTATTGTTCCTTTGATCCTCTTTACCCTCATTTTTTACTTTAAGTTCCTTTAGCTTCCCTATATATTTCCTATTCCGTCCATGAGGGTTGTTTTGGACTAAAGGGGACTCCCTTGGATGAATGCTCTTTTCTTTTCCTTGATCTTCCTTTCCCTTGTCTTCCTTGGGATGTTTTGGGTGACCATACACAAGAGCGCCAAAACTGTTTTTCCCTAAGAGAGAAACCCTTGAAGCGGTGGATGAAGATCCATGTGGAGTAAATGAGGAAACTTTTGTGAACTTATTACCTCCAAATTATGAGAAAAAGTAGGAGAGGGTTTGGATCCCGACAAAGAATGGTATCTCATGCTCATGTTTACTCTAGTTCTTTCTTTCTTCGAGACCTCTTTCCACTATTCTTCCACCCTTGCAATTAAACTTTAAGGGTTACCAACTTTCTTGCAATATTTTTCAAATTTCCCATACTCATGGCACTATATGCACTTGAATGGGATTTTTTTTTAGTCCAACTATTGAAGATGTTTCTAGTTATCCATTGAAATCATCACTTCCTTAGGAAACCCTTTTTCCTAGTCGACCTTTAGATAGATCCTTACACACAAGAACATATTCTCTTTTGGATCCACCCTATCTATATATTTCCCAAGAGTGTTACTGATGCATCTCAGAGCATCATTTCTCCAACAATGGATATGAATATGCGGGAGCCTCACCCATACTGGAACATTTGAAGGTATATAATTTTCTAGGTTAAAATCCAGTGACTATCTATTCAATTACATTCCTCTTGTTCCTAGAAAGTACAGGCCATTGCAAAATATCAAATATTGGTCTTCTTTGAATTTGAATTTTAAGGCATAAAATCCTCTTCCACAAAAAAACTAATGAAGTTTCCCCTTGATGAGGGGATTCCATTATTTATGTACCCATGTAGCCAACGTCTTTGGAGAAGTCCATATTCCTCTAAATTGCCAAACTATAGCTTCCTGTTGTAGGGGATAATCGGCCTTTCCGACTAGAATTGACAGTCGACCAAGTCAAATATGTAATTCAGTTGACTATATAATTCAAGTATGTGAGTCGGTCGACTATCTAATTGGCTCAACCGATCAAGACAGTCAAGAAGTTGTAACTACCATGTAACCAAATACACAAGTATATATGTGAATATGCAATAGAGAAAATATGGCTATTGTTGTACATTATAAAGTGCATATTGATGGTTCTCCTACTAATTTGTGTATGCTTCCTTATATTTCTATGTGAATGTGTGTATAGAAGTGCCTTGTATATCTTGCTTTGTGTGTTGAAATACTAGTAACACCTGCATCATTTCCCCTAGATTACAACATTGATTTTGATGATGGTAGTTTTGAACTTGGGGATGTAAAATAATGCGCACGTAGATGTTAAGCCTGGAAGACATACACAAGTGGTGGGAGCTTAAGATCACTAATTACATAAAGAATTACACAAGGAGAAACTAATTGACACTAGTAGAAGCTTGAATGTAATTATTTTTTGAAACTCACGAATGATTCCTCGAAGCCATTCCATAAGTACTATTTGAATACCTTAACCGGCCTTCTAATGCGTAAACTAACTTCAAATGAATAATTAATGTTAAAAATCACCAACAGAGTTCGAACAAATCTAAATGAGTGGTTTGAAATAATTGTAGAATATTGTATTGAAGAACAAGCTATTGAAGATAGATCATCATTCGAAACAGTTAAATATAAATTTTACACTGATCTTCATGATGGTTTTCTTTGTATAGTTTCATCTTTGTTGCAAAAAAAAATTCTAGATAAAGGAGTCAGATATATCATTGAATACTAACCTCTTCTAAGTACACCTCCACCAAATTATAACTGGGAGAAGAAACAAGACGAATGAGAAGAATTCTTAGAAGCCAATTGCAAGGATACACATGAAGCTTGGACTACTTTATGAAGAAGTGAGCATGGAAATTATGGTTAACAACATTGACTTCGAGTAAGTCAGGTTGGTGATGGGGGGATTGATGATCCATGAGATGCCATAGTTAGATTCAACCACACTAAGGAAAATTAATGTTTAAATCAAGATGGAAGATCATTGAAAGAGGATATGTTCTAGAATCAAGAGGGAATACTGCATGCCAAATGTAGATCCATAAACCCTCACCTGACATCCAAAAATAGTAGAGGGATAAAAGGAAAAAGCGGAGAGAATAAATGTGAAACATGAGGGATCCATAGAGATTGAATCCAAAGAACCTCCAGGAGTAGTCGATCATTGGAGCGAGTGAGCAATCTAAGTTGAGAATGGGTCAACCAAACCTGGAAATAGAAGCATCCCTGATGGTTTCTGGGAGGAGTAGAAGCTTTCACTTGATAGAGGTAAGCAGAGGTTCCCTTCAACAAGTCAACATATTCAAAATTATGGATATCGATGACTCAGGACCCACGATATATTGATATCCTATTAAATATGTTATCCTACATATAAAAGTATTCCTTCACCAAAGGCTTCATATTGACCCTCAGTGTTCGAAGGTGTGGTATAGAACTAATGAATATGGCCATACGTGTGATCAAATTTTGATTGAAGTGCTAAATCATATTCAAGAAGAGGATATACTCCTCCACATCAAGGATCTCACGGACTCGACCCCTATCTAATTTTCTCATTGAAGAATAATCTAAATCAATAGATAGTGAGGACGAACTGACACATCCATTTGAAAGATGGTTTGTCGAGTATATAGATAAGGGTTTCCAAACAGATGAAATAATCACATCAAGTGAAGAATTTCAATTATTATTGGAGCATAATCTGATTGAATCCCAGTAGTAGATTGTGCCAGTCAAGTCGAGCGCTTAGCAATCGACTCCCCAAATCGAGGTAACATTGACTTCCTAGTCGGCTCCCTTAATAAATAGACAAACTCAAAATCTCTCCATTGTATAAATTTCTAAACCTATGAATAAAGCAACAATGGGTCTAAATCATATACCCATCTACGAAGGAGATGAATACTTCAAACGAAACTCATTCATTTGTGAAAAATTCTGGGATGCAGTTGATGTTATAGACAAAGACAAACAAATGGCACAATTTGGTGCCACATTACGAGCTAGGGCTCTCACTTGTTTCATGAACTTCACATAAAACCAAATAAGGTCAAAGTCATAAATCAAGCAAAAATTCATCATGTTCTTTAAGACTCAAGATGTCAATCACCTAGTTTCTTAGAAACTTAAGGAAATCAAGAAAATCCTAGGAGAAACCATACAAGAATACAACAGAATATTTGAATATGTCCTTAGCCAAATTTTGTATGTCATTGATGAAAATATCTTAGTTCAATGGTATGTTGCAGGACTCCCACAGAAAATCAGAGCTCCATTAAGAATGTATGATATTCAAACATGTGAAGAAGTATTGAAAAAGGCTCAACGTATAGAAACACGTGACGACAAACCATTGACTTCCTTGACGATGGAAAAAAGACTGGAAGAAAAACATGAAATTCTAAAACAATCGAAACGAACTTTGGTGCACCCTTTGTTTCAATGAAGGGCATAGAAAGGACTAATGCAAATTTATTGATGCACTAGATCGTGACATCCGTCGTATTCAAATCGAAACTTTCTATGACATTTTTCAATCCATGACAAATAATACGACTAGAGATTTTCCACATAATTTGAAAAATGCTAGACCAAAGTGGTGCCACATATGTGAAGAAAACAACCATTCAACATAAGAGTGTTGATTAAACGAATGAAATAATTCGAACGTGCACAAAATCTATCATACACGGGCTATTGAAAAGAAAAATAACTAAGGAGCTAAAAACATATATCAAGGTCATGATCAAGGTGGCTACTAAGTAAGAGGAGTATTTAGAGGAGGACGCGATCAAGGAGGTCGAGGACATGGTTGTTGTCGATACCACTACTTCAATTTCTAGAAAGAATATCGTATAAGATCTAATTGTCCCATTAAGGACATAAATGACTTGAAATTATGTAACATATGTGGAGGTGATGTGGAGGTGATGTGGAGTGCATGATCACGCACTCAAATAATGTCCCACAATACTATAAAAAGTGATTAATAAAAGGATTGTGAATATTTTATATAATGTGCCCAAACAAGAGGATCTAAACTGAAAGAATGTCCATGTAGTAATAAGATCAGGTGCAAATTGAGATAATTACATAGAATCACCAATTCGACAACCAGGAAACCAGAATACCTACCCTGAACCATATCAATAAGAGAAGCTAATGCAGAAAGCGTTAAAAAATTTCAAGAACAATGACCAAGAAAAAGGAAGCGGAAGTAGGGGAAGCCAGAGAAACATGCCAGATACCAAATATGTTTTCTTAGATGATTTCCTCTCGTTATTGAAAGAAAATAAGTTGGTTGGTTGCTTGATCAACTTGCTTGATATTTTGAGAGAGTATAAATAATATCAATGACCATATAAAATTATTTGACAATTGTCACAGGAAAAAAACATGAATGATTATGATCCCCAAGTCAACCTTGAGATCGACAGAAACAAGGTTAAGAAATCCATTGTCGACTTTGGATCATAAGTCAACATCCTTCCCTGGGATACATGGAAATGACTTGGAATACCTCTGTTGGCACCGATGATGAATCACCTAAAGTTGGCAGATCAAATATTTAAAGATCCAATCATAATGCTCAAAAATGTAAAAAATCACATAATGGGAATTTCAACGACAATTGATTTTGAGGTAATCGATTTAGTCAAAGGTATCCTCGCTTACATTAGTAGGTATATCATGGGGTCGACATATGAAATCAATTGTCTCCCTTAAAAGAGATAGAATCAAATTGAAAGGAAGTGGTAAGAAAATCATTATACCTCTCAACCCAAAAGAAGGAAAGCCATGGGTAGATACATGGGATAAAGACCAGGAGGCTCAATGTCTATATCATATCATGAACTAGGGGAAATACAATGTTGAACCAAATACAGAAGGCGAAATATTAGTCGGTTACCTAGTGTCCATGGGGAAAAATTGGAACACATAACTATATAACTGGAAAATAGAGAACTATGAATCCCATGCAAAAGAGTGTTGGTCGATAGAGGAAATACTGATAAAATGATTGATATCATGCTTCACCATCCAGGCAGTCCCTATTGGATTTGAAAATAAAATAAAATAAACACCAACATTCATCCCAACCGACTTGAAGACATGCCCACTATTTTGATTCAACAAAAGAAACTCTCCATCGGTTCACATCGATGATGTTTCAAAAGCAATGGGAGAAAATGGAAGAGTACAGAGCCTTGTCGAATATTTCACCGGGAAAACATATCTATGGTGGGATACTCATGCTCCCCACTTACAGACATAGACCACTTCTACAAAATACTTTGCCAAGAAATTCAACGAATGGAATCTATCAAGAAATGTCGACATCCCAAGCTTCAAACCTGGTTTCGACCCAGTGGCCCATATCCATCAGTGCAAAAACAAATGGAGAAGAATTGGATATAGAGATGAAATAATTTGGCCACATATGTTTCCAAACACTCTAGATGATATACCACATAAATGGTATAAAATTGAATAATAAAATGGTCACACCTTCAACTAGAATGAAATAATAGAAAACTTCATAAGATACTTTGAGTTTATACCAAAAAAGGCACAACTAAGAGAAGCAACATTGGATATAAATAATTGTTTGGAAAAACAAAACCCTGATCAAGTTGAAAAAAGAGGCACGGATAGGAGACTATTGGTTAGACAAGTAGACAACATAAATAGTTGACATGCTCCGTGAATATCAAGATGTTTTTTCTCATGATTACAAGGATATCAAAGGACTTGTACAAGAGATAGGGGAGATGAAAATAGACCTTTTCCCAAGGTATAAACCTATTAATTAACAACCATATAATTCATACCATAAATACAAACCCATCGTGCAGAAAGAAATTGAGGCAATGTTAGTTGATATCATCATGTACATCATAGTTAAATCAGAATGGGCAAGTCCGATGGTTCTGCAACCCAAAAGTTATGACCCCAAAAAATTGAGCATGTGTGTTGATTTCCAGGGCCTCAAAAAAATGATTGTAACCAATCCATTCCCAATGTCATTCACAAATGAAATCATCAATGAAGTCACGGGACATGAATGATATTCTTTTGTAAATGGATTCTTTGGGTATAATCAAGTTCCAGTTACCAAATAGGATTAAGAAAAAACAACTTTTGTGTCTAAATTTAGCTCGTTTTCATACAGAGTGATGCCCTTTGGCTTGAAGAATGCACTCACAGTCTTCTCAACGATTGTGGTCAAAGATTTTCAAGAATAGATCTATAAAATGATGGCTATCTATTTCAACAATTGTACAATCTACAACTTGATCAAAGACTACATCCAATGGCTAAGGATGATGCTAGAAATATGTCGATAGATTCATTTAGCCTTATAAATCCAAAAATGCATTTTTTCCACTGCAATTGGTGTTTTTCTTGGACATATTGCATGGAAATATGGCATCAAAGTCGAGATGGCAAAGATTAAAGTAATTCTCACTTGAAACCTCCAGTGAACCAAAAGAAAATTAAAATATTCCTTGGGCCACAAGCTATTATAGAAAATTCATCTGACATTACTCCGAAATCATCAATAGATGAGCTACTGCGAAAAGAAGATGAATTTGTTTGGAGTCAATAATGCAATGAGTCTTTTGAACTACTAAAGAAAAAAATGGTAGAAACACCTATATTAGGATTTCCCGACTAGACAAAAAAAATCATGTACATGTTGATGCATAAAATGTCGTTGTTGGATTAATATTATCAAAACCATACGATGTCATGCTCTAACATCCAAATTCATATGCCAATCAGAAGCTCAATAAAGAATAACAAAATTTATCGACGATGGAAAGAGAAGCACTGGGTATGATTTTTTTCTCTACAAAATTCAAACACTATTTGCTAGCAAAATCATTCACATTCTTTACTGATCACCGAGATCTCAAGTACTTAGTGAACAAACCCGTTCATCATGAAAAAATATATTGATGGCTATTACTATTTCAAGAATTTGACTTCGACATAGTAATTCGACCGGGAAAAAAAAATGTCGGCCCAGATCATCTATCTCGACTAGAAACAAAAGAAGAACTGACATGGATAGATGACAACTTACTTGATGCACACTTATTCCGAGTAGAAACCACCCCAAAAGACTTAAAATAAATAATACAATTTTTGGAGGAGGGGAAAGCTCCTAAATATCTTCCCGCAAACAAAAAGAAGGCTTTAGCCTTAAAATCGAGACCATTCACCCTCATGAATGGATACTTGTAAAAACCATAGATAAACAATATCTTAATATGATGTGCTTTAAAACATGAAAGATAAGATATAATAAAGGAAGCTCATGTTGGCCCTGCAGAAGGCCATTATCAATTCGACACGACAACACGAAAGATACTTCAGATAGGCCTTTGGTGGCCAACTTTGCATAAGGATTGTCGAGCAAAAGTGAAAGAATGTGACAGTTGTTAGCAGATGGGTTGACTGTGACGTAAAAATGAGATGCCCCTACACTCAGTAAACCATAGTTTACCATTTGAAATTTGAGATATTGACTTTGTGGGCCCATTCCCTAAGAAAGATAAAAGGACATCAAGAAAGAACCAGAGAAGAACAAAGATAAAGACAAAGAGAAAAGTGTCTGGAAAAGACACTGATAAATATGTTGAAAAAGAGTAAGAAAAGAGACATGATAAAGATAAGGAAAAGGACTCTAAGAAAATTCCAAAAAATGACTCAGAGAAAGCTGACGATGATCAACAATAGAAATCAAAAGAAAAAGAGGAAGAAGAGAGTCTATAGGAAAGAAACCACATCAAGTATCACAACATTTAAAATGTTCATGTATGTTGGCTCATCCAACCCGACAATAGAAATAATTTTCAATCCATTTGTGGCATCCGATGCTCAAATATTTGGTTTATATAATGAATTCTCAAAGGAGTCAACAAAAATATGGAAAAGAGCAATGAAAGATGGATATTGGTTGGCAGAAAGGAAGGACAACGAAAAAAGAAGCATTAAAAAATTGCATTTCTTTAGTAAAAGATAAACTCAACATAGAACAACTGATTGAGGAAGTCGACCCTCTTGAATCATTCAAAATACTGGTTGATATAGTATTCAAATCAAACCTCCAAGGTAAACATGAAGTTAGTTGGATAAAGGATGAAAATAAGAAGATGATACAATAGCACAACCAGACCATTGTAGCAAGAAAACAACTAGTAATCAACCAGACTGCAACTATCCTCAAGACACAATATGACAAGTTTTAAAAAGAAATTGTGCAAAGCTTAGATGGGATAATTAATCAAGAAGTTGCACTCAACATTGTAGTGAGCAACTAGATGACCTATTTCACCTCTACATTTAGAAAATTGAGAGCCTAGAAAATTGTGTTGGATGACTTGATGAAAACATAGAAGAATATGATGTCTGATTCAAGAATGATAACGACACTAGCCACCCAGATTGAAAAGGAAAAGGAACTAGAACTGCAAATCTCACAACAATAAAGAGAATGGTTCCAAGAAGGAAAGAAGGCACAAAATAGAAATGGAAAATTTCATGGATCTTCTCAATCATGCCATAATAAAAAAATATAAACCAGGCCAAGGAAAAATTTGATCCTAACTCGAACTCAGTACATAGCACATCCATCATAAATAATTTGGGTTACTTAGTACATATGAAAACACTAGGACTCAAGGCACCATACTCAATTGATGAATGGTACATTTTCACCCAACATCTACATTGACTGGCCCCAAACATATATCATACCGCATTTGAAAACTTTCCACAATATCCAACATGACAACATTGCTTGGGTGTCGCCTCCCCGTATAGACATAGGTTCCATTTTTTCAATCTGGATATGTCTGAATCCAATTTTCCGAGTATGAGTCACCATTCCATGACTCTGGAAGTTATAGTAGAAGGAACAACAAAATCACAGCTAGATAAAGGTGTCACAACACTGGATCCATGAGTGCACTTATACTAGTGGCCTGAAACAATTCCAGAAGAAACAGTTGGCCAAATAGAATAGTTGGGAGAGAAGACAGAGCTCGTAGAATCAACAACCCATGATCCAGTCACCAATGAGTAAAATATGGGAGAAAAAATCAATTTTGACACCATTTATGTTTTCTTTTTGAAGTGTAAATTTAGTTTTTTCTACAATAAAGTTTGTATATTTGTAAAAATATAATGTAATATAACTAGGTGTGGGGGGGGGGAGTTTTGAAGGACCAGTTGACCCCATCGACTAGACTACAACCTCAGTTTGAACAACCGACCAAAATTTTCAATGTCATGTTGACTCGACTAGCACTATGACAAGACATGTCGGCCACACAAGTGATAATCATATTGGGTAATACACAAATATGATTGATGACATCATTTCCTCCACTAGCAGTCACCCTAGATTCGTGCCAAAATTAATATAAGATGAACTTGAGGGAGGATACAAGAAATCAGCTGGAAGCAAATAATTCTTGCATGAAAATAGATCATAGTGAGATATATGACGGTTGATCCATCAACATGGATATTTCCTCTAATAGGGACCATTTTCTCCCAACAGTATGAAGAGATTCACTTGTTTTCGCAAAGGAGAGAAGGTACTCACTCCATTAGCAATAACACACTACAAAACCGACATTATACTACGCAGTTCATCCTAAGGCACTTTCGCACCAACTAGTCGCCAGTCAACTCCAACACAGATTTGATAAATGGGATTCAAGGTTGTTGGCGATTTTCTTCAACAAGGGACTTAGGTTGAGAGGAATGACTGAGTCTTTCTTCCATCCAACATATCACCACAACAATCAAATACATCTTGTGAGAGTGGTGATCGAATCAAGTTTACAAACAAAGTCCACTAGTCTAGCAACACATAGTTCACACCTACTAAGTTATCTTGAAGGAGCCAATCCGGATGAGCTCGACCGACCAAGCACATACTTCTTCATAATTTCATAACGAGATGTCCTACTCTTCTAAAATTTCATCAAGAATGGTCTGAAAGAATCCAACAACATCATCAAAGGAAACCTTGGAAGATCCAACATAGTCATTGATTTCAATTATTCTCTGTCTCATTCAAAAAATTGTGAGCAATTTATGTTAATGTAATAGTCACAACCTCCCATTTTCTCGGGGTGAGCAAGGGATTGAGGTAGAGGGAGATGTTGTATGGGCTAGTTGACCCTGTCAACTAGACCAGACAATCGACCAAGTCAGAGATATAAGTCAATCAATTGTCTAAGTCAAGTATGTGAGTCGGTCGACTATCCAGTTGGGTCAACTGATCGAGGCAGCTAGGAAGTACGTGTAACTGCCATGTAACCAAATAAACGCATATATATGTGACTATGTAACAGAGAAAAGATGGTTGTTGTTGTACATAATAAAGTGCATATTGTTGGATCTCCTACTATTTTGTGTATGCTTCCTTATATGTCTATGTGAATGTGTGTATAATAGTGTGTTGTATATATTTCTCTATGTGATGCACTACTGGTAACACCTGCCTATTTTGCCCTAAATTACAACACTTCCTCATCATGGGGGGTTGCCCCCCCCCCCTCCAACTCTTGGATCCATGCCATGTCATCTTCGATCTAGGGTTTTTTCAGTTCTCTCGGTGCTGGTGCTCTCTTTAAATAAATTATATTATTCATCACCATATTTTTCTAAATAATCACTAAGAATTGAGAGAATGTTAAATCAATGACTCATGAAAGTAAGAAGTAATTCATCACTAAAGGGAATCATTGATTTCCTAGGTGCCTTCTTGCAACTTGAGGCCATGTTTAGATAGTCTCTCAACTTCCAAGTTGTTTTTCCTATACACATGAACAAATTTAATGTGAGAAAATGAAGCTTGGAGGTTCTTGATATCACATAACAACGACTGGAGAATGAAGTTCCTTAACACATCTTATCCCTTTAACCATTTTATCACTATGGGAGAGTCTTTAAGCACTTGGATTTGTCGATTTGGAGAAATCTCACCCATCATAAATATTGTCAATTTAAAACTAATTATTCTTAAATTTATATTAATTAAAAAAGAGAATTTGTAAATCCTATTGGGCCTCTTTCTTAAAATCACAAGAAAATGATATATCATATATTGTTCCTTTTTCTTCACTTTTGACAAAATGAGGTTGGAGTTTTGGAGTTAGACCATTTACTTAGAATTGTTTCCTTAGAATGGTACTTAAATTCATGAGGACAACTTCTTAGTTCGACACCTCACTCAAATGGGACTTACTCAGAGCAGAGTCTCCTCGAGAGGCAACTCAATATCCCATTAACCCAACATTGGTGCAATTTTAAGAGTTGATAACGGTTGAAATCTCATTTGGTGAAAGGCTAGCCTTACTTTTATCAACTCAGTCATTTAGTGAAGTTATAATTATTTAAAGTTTGATAAAGTCAAATGTTTATTGTGCATTCTATTATATTACTATTTTAATTGTTTTAAATAAAAAATTATTTAACAAAATAGAATGTTTGAATTTTTTTTTACACTAAAGCACACCAATCTTAAAATACATAAACCTCAAATATATAACAGTATAAACTTAAATACATAGCGAAATTTTGAGCTCAATATCACATTAATATATATTAAAAATATGTATTGAGCTCAAGATCACAACAATATATATTTAAAATATGTTTAATGTGATTGTGAAAAGTGTAGATACTTCAAACATATTAATCTGTAATTTTCATTGTTTTCAACTTTCATAAAATAATAATTAAATATTTAATTAATTATTAAATATTTTTTAATTATAAAATTTAATAATATATAGTTTTTTATAGTTTTTATGGTTTCTAAAATAATTTAATAATTATAAAAAAAAATTCAAAATCTCATACGCAACACAGTTTTTATACAGAAATTTTCCTGACATTATTAATTTTTATCATCACCTTCATTGAATAGTATATTAATACTTTATCATCTTCTTTAATATGTTATATCCTAATCTCAACGAGTATTTCTAATACTTTAGTCATTTCTATTCGTTATCCTCTCTCCTCAACTCACTTTTAATCTTTATTTTAATACTTTATTATTATTCCCATTCTTATTTTTT
>ML835033.1:18114-35112 GCA_009831015.1 Picea engelmannii
TTACTACATGGACATTCTTTCAGTTTAGATCCTCTTGTTTGGGCACATTATATAAAATATTCACAATCCTTTTATTAATCACTTTTTATAGTATTGTGGGACATTATTTGAGTGCGTGATCATGCACTCCACATCACCTCCACATCACCTCCACATATGTTACATAATTTCAAGTCATTTATGTCCTTAATGGGACAATTAGATCTTATACGATATTCTTTCTAGAAATTGAAGTAGTGGTATCGACAACAACCATGTCCTCGACCTCCTTGATCGCGTCCTCCTCTAAATACTCCTCTTACTTAGTAGCCACCTTGATCATGACCTTGATATATGTTTTTAGCTCCTTAGTTATTTTTCTTTTCAATAGCCCGTGTATGATAGATTTTGTGCACGTTCGAATTATTTCATTCGTTTAATCAACACTCTTATGTTGAATGGTTGTTTTCTTCACATATGTGGCACCACTTTGGTCTAGCATTTTTCAAATTATGTGGAAAATCTCTAGTCGTATTATTTGTCATGGATTGAAAAATGTCATAGAAAGTTTCGATTTGAATACGACGGATGTCACGATCTAGTGCATCAATAAATTTGCATTAGTCCTTTCTATGCCCTTCATTGAAACAAAGGGTGCACCAAAGTTCGTTTCGATTGTTTTAGAATTTCATGTTTTTCTTCCAGTCTTTTTTCCATCGTCAAGGAAGTCAATGGTTTGTCGTCACGTGTTTCTATACGTTGAGCCTTTTTCAATACTTCTTCACATGTTTGAATATCATACATTCTTAATGGAGCTCTGATTTTCTGTGGGAGTCCTGCAACATACCATTGAACTAAGATATTTTCATCAATGACATACAAAATTTGGCTAAGGACATATTCAAATATTCTGTTGTATTCTTGTATGGTTTCTCCTAGGATTTTCTTGATTTCCTTAAGTTTCTAAGAAACTAGGTGATTGACATCTTGAGTCTTAAAGAACATGATGAATTTTTGCTTGATTTATGACTTTGACCTTATTTGGTTTTATGTGAAGTTCATGAAACAAGTGAGAGCCCTAGCTCGTAATGTGGCACCAAATTGTGCCATTTGTTTGTCTTTGTCTATAACATCAACTGCATCCCAGAATTTTTCACAAATGAATGAGTTTCGTTTGAAGTATTCATCTCCTTCGTAGATGGGTATATGATTTAGACCCATTGTTGCTTTATTCATAGGTTTAGAAATTTATACAATGGAGAGATTTTGAGTTTGTCTATTTATTAAGGGAGCCGACTAGGAAGTCAATGTTACCTCGATTTGGGGAGTCGATTGCTAAGCGCTCGACTTGACTGGCACAATCTACTACTGGGATTCAATCAGATTATGCTCCAATAATAATTGAAATTCTTCACTTGATGTGATTATTTCATCTGTTTGGAAACCCTTATCTATATACTCGACAAACCATCTTTCAAATGGATGTGTCAGTTCGTCCTCACTATCTATTGATTTAGATTATTCTTCAATGAGAAAATTAGATAGGGGTCGAGTCCGTGAGATCCTTGATGTGGAGGAGTATATCCTCTTCTTGAATATGATTTAGCACTTCAATCAAAATTTGATCACACGTATGGCCATATTCATTAGTTCTATACCACACCTTCGAACACTGAGGGTCAATATGAAGCCTTTGGTGAAGGAATACTTTTATATGTAGGATAACATATTTAATAGGATATCAATATATCGTGGGTCCTGAGTCATCGATATCCATAATTTTGAATATGTTGACTTGTTGAAGGGAACCTCTGCTTACCTCTATCAAGTGAAAGCTTCTACTCCTCCCAGAAACCATCAGGGATGCTTCTATTTCCAGGTTTGGTTGACCCATTCTCAACTTAGATTGCTCACTCGCTCCAATGATCGACTACTCCTGGAGGTTCTTTGGATTCAATCTCTATGGATCCCTCATGTTTCACATTTATTCTCTCCGCTTTTTCCTTTTATCCCTCTACTATTTTTGGATGTCAGGTGAGGGTTTATGGATCTACATTTGGCATGCAGTATTCCCTCTTGATTCTAGAACATATCCTCTTTCAATGATCTTCCATCTTGATTTAAACATTAATTTTCCTTAGTGTGGTTGAATCTAACTATGGCATCTCATGGATCATCAATCCCCCCATCACCAACCTGACTTACTCGAAGTCAATGTTGTTAACCATAATTTCCATGCTCACTTCTTCATAAAGTAGTCCAAGCTTCATGTGTATCCTTGCAATTGGCTTCTAAGAATTCTTCTCATTCGTCTTGTTTCTTCTCCCAGTTATAATTTGGTGGAGGTGTACTTAGAAGAGGTTAGTATTCAATGATATATCTGACTCCTTTATCTAGAATTTTTTTTTGCAACAAAGATGAAACTATACAAAGAAAACCATCATGAAGATCAGTGTAAAATTTATATTTAACTGTTTCGAATGATGATCTATCTTCAATAGCTTGTTCTTCAATACAATATTCTACAATTATTTCAAACCACTCATTTAGATTTGTTCGAACTCTGTTGGTGATTTTTAACATTAATTATTCATTTGAAGTTAGTTTACGCATTAGAAGGCCGGTTAAGGTATTCAAATAGTACTTATGGAATGGCTTCGAGGAATCATTCGTGAGTTTCAAAAAATAATTACATTCAAGCTTCTACTAGTGTCAATTAGTTTCTCCTTGTGTAATTCTTTATGTAATTAGTGATCTTAAGCTCCCACCACTTGTGTATGTCTTCCAGGCTTAACATCTACGTGCGCATTATTTTACATCCCCAAGTTCAAAACTACCATCATCAAAATCAATGTTGTAATCTAGGGGAAATGATGCAGGTGTTACTAGTATTTCAACACACAAAGCAAGATATACAAGGCACTTCTATACACACATTCACATAGAAATATAAGGAAGCATACACAAATTAGTAGGAGAACCATCAATATGCACTTTATAATGTACAACAATAGCCATATTTTCTCTATTGCATATTCACATATATACTTGTGTATTTGGTTACATGGTAGTTACAACTTCTTGACTGTCTTGATCGGTTGAGCCAATTAGATAGTCGACCGACTCACATACTTGAATTATATAGTCAACTGAATTACATATTTGACTTGGTCGACTGTCAATTCTAGTCGGAAAGGCCGATTATCCCCTACAACAGGAAGCTATAGTTTGGCAATTTAGAGGAATATGGACTTCTCCAAAGACGTTGGCTACATGGGTACATAAATAATGGAATCCCCTCATCAAGGGGAAACTTCATTAGTTTTTTTGTGGAAGAGGATTTTATGCCTTAAAATTCAAATTCAAAGAAGACCAATATTTGATATTTTGCAATGGCCTGTACTTTCTAGGAACAAGAGGAATGTAATTGAATAGATAGTCACTGGATTTTAACCTAGAAAATTATATACCTTCAAATGTTCCAGTATGGGTGAGGCTCCCGCATATTCATATCCATTGTTGGAGAAATGATGCTCTGAGATGCATCAGTAACACTCTTGGGAAATATATAGATAGGGTGGATCCAAAAGAGAATATGTTCTTGTGTGTAAGGATCTATCTAAAGGTCGACTAGGAAAAAGGGTTTCCTAAGGAAGTGATGATTTCAATGGATAACTAGAAACATCTTCAATAGTTGGACTAAAAAAAAATCCCATTCAAGTGCATATAGTGCCATGAGTATGGGAAATTTGAAAAATATTGCAAGAAAGTTGGTAACCCTTAAAGTTTAATTGCAAGGGTGGAAGAATAGTGGAAAGAGGTCTCGAAGAAAGAAAGAACTAGAGTAAACATGAGCATGAGATACCATTCTTTGTCGGGATCCAAACCCTCTCCTACTTTTTCTCATAATTTGGAGGTAATAAGTTCACAAAAGTTTCCTCATTTACTCCACATGGATCTTCATCCACCGCTTCAAGGGTTTCTCTCTTAGGGAAAAACAGTTTTGGCGCTCTTGTGTATGGTCACCCAAAACATCCCAAGGAAGACAAGGGAAAGGAAGATCAAGGAAAAGAAAAGAGCATTCATCCAAGGGAGTCCCCTTTAGTCCAAAACAACCCTCATGGACGGAATAGGAAATATATAGGGAAGCTAAAGGAACTTAAAGTAAAAAATGAGGGTAAAGAGGATCAAAGGAACAATAAGGAAGAGGCTATCCAAACAATAATAGGTTTGGAAGAAGTGGATAACTTTAAATATGTAGAAGTAGCCTTTCCTGAGGCCAAAGTCAAACAAATGGAAGCATCGATCTCCATAGATGATGAGGCATATGAAAGGGATCTTAGGATTACTTTTCGATGAAATTATGAAGAAAGGATGCTAGGATTCTAAGGGAGGAGTGGGAAAACAATGAAATAATGATGGGTTTCCAACAAACCCTAGAGAAAAAGACAAGAAATAGTCAAAATCCTCTTAAAGCACCTGGAAACAATGTTCCCTTAAAGGGGGTTCTTCAAAACCTCTCAAATGATATCAATAGTCTCCTGGAATTGCGGGGGGTTGGGCTGTGACCCCAAAGTAACTATAGTAAAATATATAATAAAAGTGGAAAATATCATTGTTGTATTTCTCCAGGAGACCAAAATGAAAGCAATTGATGCAATAAAAATTGGGAAACATATATGGAGAGAGTGCAAAGGAATAACAAAAGACTCACAAGGAGCATCTGGGGGATTATGCACCTTGTGGAATGAACATGAGGTAAATCTAGAATTTTCTTTTCAAATCCAAAATTGGATTCTCACACAATTCAAATTTTTTAGAAGTGGTAATATATTCTCTTTATTCAATATCTATATGTCTATAAATTATACGGGAAAAGAGGCTTGTTGGTGATCTATTCTTAATCTAAAAGACTCAGAAGTTGCTAAGGGTTGTATCTTAGCTAGGGACTTCAATGTAATCATAATAAGCTCAGAAAAAAGGGAGGAATAATTGTCTAGGACTCCTTTAGGGGGAGGATGGAGGAGTTAATAAATTGTTGGGACCTCGTTGATATAAAAATGATGAAAGGAAGATTTATTTGGACAAACAAAATAATTTATAAGGGGCACATTGCAGCAAGATTAGATTGATTCTTGGTGCACAACAATGTCTTTTTGCAAAACCAACTAATGAACTTGAAAATCCTCCTATAAATCACCTTGGATCATAATCCTATATCTTTAATTCTCTAGGAATTCCTAGACTACAGAAATTTACCCTTCAGGTACAATCCCATATGGATTCAAAACGAAAATTTTGTGGAAATTGTCAAACAACTGTGGAGAGCATGGATCTAGGGCACTCCAAATTATATATGGGAGAAAAAAATTAACAAGGTTAAGAGAGTGATGAAGAAATGGACTAAATTTAACTCTGTATCTCCAAGAGTTGAAAATGAAACAATTAGAGTCCAACTAGAGGAGTTGCATAATGAAATGGATAGAGTATAAATCGCCTCCCAAGTCCATGAGAAGGAGAACAACTACAAAAGAAACTAAACAAGGAAATCAAACTTGAACAAGAGCATTGGTTTCTAAAGTATCGAATCTTATGGTTAAAGGTAGGAGATAGGAATAATATCTTATTCTAGAAACAAGTTAAATATAATTTGTCTCAGAATAATGTAAGAGAGATCATTCTAGAAGACAATGCCAAGATTTCATATTATGACGAAATAAAAGAGGCAAAAAGACATCATTTTCATAGTCTCTCCACTCATCAAGAAGATTCAGACATCATAAACATGGAGGATATTCTATAGCACATCCTGAAAATGATATCAATTGAGGAGAATAAGATTCTTTTAATACCTATTGGAGGAAGAAGTTAGGAGGTTGATTTGGTGCTTAGACCCAAATAAATCACCAAGCCTGAATGGGTTCTCTATTTCCTTCTATCAGAACCTTTGGGTTATCATAAAGCATGATCTCTATAGAAGGCTAAAGTATGTCGAGAAATCTTGTAAGCTAGGGGGGAATACCAATTCCTACTTCCTGGCCCTCATCCCAAAAGAAGTTAAACCTTCTACCTGTTGGACAACTGAGAGGGGGGTGAATTAGTTGTTACTGTGCTTAAACAATTATGCCCATTTTTTAAACTCTTTACAGAGCACTCAATGATGATCACAATGATGCAGGGGAGTAAGCAATAGAATATTATACATCAATCACACACATGAAATGTATAGAGATAGATATTTCCTGAGGAAAACCGTAAAGGGAAAAAACTCTTCTTCTTCTTGATATGATAAGTAATATTTATTTTTTGTACATTATCATTCTTATGAGCACCAACTCATTGTGAGGCTACCACCTCTGTTTTGCAAGCTGCAACTTGCTGAGAGCACCAACTCTCTGGTTTCTCTAACACCCACAAGAAGGAAGTACCAACTCCTTGGTTTCTCTATCACCCACTAGAAGGAAGCACCAACTCCCTAAGTGTTCCAGCACCAACTTCCAGTCACACAGGAACCGACCTATATAATAGAGAACAATAGTTCTCCCTTGCACCACCCTGCCACCCTGGTTTTTCTGGCTGCAACCAGATGGAAGCTACAACTCCCTATGTTCAAGCACCCACTTGAAACTCTGAGGACACCAATCCTCCCTATTACCTCCCTACCACCCTAAAAAATATATATTTTCTTTTTACAACTTTATCACAGTGATACAACATTTATCTATGGCTTACCAGTCTCATCATTGTTCTGCTACACTACTCTGCTATGCCTGCATCAGTGTCTCTCACCTCGCATCTGCTGCTCTTTCTGCTCTTATTTCAGATATGCATTTATGTTCCTTGCTTCTTCTTCGCTTCTTATCCTGCACGATGCATGCTTCTACCCGCACGAATCACTCTAAACAACAACACAACCATTCTATGCACTGCGTCTCTTATATACTCTTCTGATCCTCTGCACAACCAACTTCTTCCCTCATGCAGAAACTATCAAAGAGCTATGCCTCACTTCTCTGTTCTGCATAACATTCACCCACCATGTCCTCTTCCATATGATCCATGCAACTCCTCATACTCTCTGACAGTTACACTGAGTCTGTTCATCATGAATGTCCACTATTATTAGATTCTTTAGCCTCTCTGGCTGTTGCAACTCTTCGTCACTTTTCAATCTGTCAATTGTCTCTATGATTAATCTTCATACTACTAGAAGTTACCTCGAGACTCTAGAGCTCCTCTTGTGATCACCCTGAAGCCTCTTCGAATTCTCTGGCAGAAACAATCAATGGTTTCTGGCAGTTCCCCAGAGAACCTCCGTGTGCTCATGCTCTTGGTGCCTTTTCCCTTTCTAAGAAAAAAATACACAGTGGGCGCTATCTTTTTTGGCTAAGCTCCTTCCTTTCACATGACCACAAACTGTGATCATATGCCTATCAAAAAGGCGTTTCATGATTTTGCGTTTCAACTATTTTTCCTGTGATTCATCTTGACTCTTCCAACTCCTGATATCTGAAATAGAGCCTAGCTATGCTAGCTCCTCCCTTTAATGTTCACTGATGGTACCACTAGCTGTGACCACTCGTTAATCAAAAGTGTGCTTCACAATTTTGGCAATCTCCGATGTGGAGCCTAGCGACATGCTAGCTCCTCCCTTAACTTGCCAACAATGTGACCTTGACTATGACCACATCCCTATTCAAAAAGGCATTTCATGATTTTGCGTTTCGCGATATTCTGTGAATATTTGTCATGCCTGATCAACGGTCCATGATCCTCAGTAATCCGATGGTCCAGATCTTATTGCGACTTCACATTTTATAGATTCTGCTGCGAGTTTCCTCGATTCTCACAACTCACGAAATCTGAAATACTCCATATCATATCAATCATCGAGATCTCTCCCTTTGATCGACGACTGCGATCAAATCGCAATTTCACGTTTCACAATTTCCTACAACTCTGCCTTTGAATTTTACAGTTCGCGAGTCAACGAAATGCTGATCTATCGCCACATGTCCTGTGGATCCAACGGTTCAGATCTTATCCTGATTTTGCTTTTTGGGTGTCTAAACATGAGCCAAACCTATTGCTTCTGACTGGATATCTTTTGGAATGGAAGATATGTTGACACCTGTCCTCCTTAATATACGATCAGGATCTCCTCCGCGAGTCCGGCCTTCAGGACTTTCAATTCTCAAACTCTCAGGAGCATAACCTCCTTGCATATTTATATCTGAAGTGCATGTTGTTCGTTCGATCAGGATCTTAGATCAGCGGATCGATCTTTTTGTGATGCAGCTTTGCTATCTTATCTCGTCCTTCCACTCGAAATTGATCCGACAACTGACATTTACTCTGGCTCTCCGGCTCTCCGGGCTTCGGGTTTTTCAAGTCTCAAACTAAAAAATCCTCGAAGTAATTTTCTCCAGAGTTTGAGGATCGTGTGCCACCTATCAGTCTTGATGATGGACGCCCCCTGCTTACTTTGGGACTTTGACAAGTCCACTCTCCTATGCTCATCCAAAGGCTTAGCCTTCATGCATTTATTTCTGGATCCAACAACTATTGATCCTCGGTGCTCAGATCCAACGGATCAGATCTGTACTTCTCCTCTGCACTTCCTCTGGTCACGGGATGTTGATCTAATAGTCATCGTTTATTTGGGATTGGTGATCCAATGACCACTGTCGCTTCTCCTCATGAGCTTTGGATTTCTAAAATCTCTAAGTTTCAAAGGTTCTGCGAGTCCTGATGAATTTGATCTCTGCATACTCACGCTATTCCTCCTAAGCTTCTTGAGCTTTCTCTTCTGTGTTTTCACTGCTGTTCTTTCCATGCACACTCTGTGTGTAAACCTGCCAACATCATTGTTGTTCTTGCCATCAATGACAAGCACACTCTACTTGTAAACATGCCAACAATATCCCCCTTTGGCATTGATGGCAACCCTGAAGGCTACACTATTCTCCAACTATAGCATCCAGACCACTCCTTTCCTCCCCCTTTGACATCAATGTCAAAGAAAACATGCTTCCCCTGAGATGTTGCAGTATTTTTTGGAGGTATCAGATATTCAACCAATACATACTCCCCCTAACAGGATGGAATCGCTTAGGTGAGAGTAGGGATGACACCCATATTTCGACGAAGGTATTCAAAATGTGTCTTGGCTAGGAGTTTAGTAAAGATGTCTGCAATTTGTTTTGTTGAAGGAATGTAATTCAGCTGAACAACTTTGTTTGTAACTTGCTCTTTGAGAAAATGATACTTTATTGGGATATGTTTCATCTTTGAATGGAGAGCAGGATTCTTTGAGACACTAATAGAACTGGTATTATCACAGTGAAGTGGAATTGGATTAGTATAAGTTACCTTCAGATCTGCAAGAGTTTGTAACATCCATAAAATCTGAGTGCAACAAGTAGCAGCAGTTGTTGGCACAGAGGCATACCCAGGGTGCAATGCTACAATAGTGCACCAACAAAACCCTAACTACCTATCCTTTTGACAACACCTGCGAAGCAAATGAAGTCTCACCCGAGGTAGAGGCAGGGGTGTTTGCAGGACTCAGATATCTGCAAACTTAGCTGGGACACAGATCTGTGATTTTAACACCTTAACAAAGAACTTAGCAATTATGATTCATTAATATTCAACCTTAGTTTACAACGCAGCTAAATCCTAACAACAGATCAACGTAGTATTCACACAGATCCAACAGATTCAAGAACTAAGTGTACCAATAGAGATCAGATCTAGAATTCATTCACATTATTTAGCACTAAGATATCATATCAGATTCATCTATTATCTAACATCGCGATAAGCATTGATTCACATAAACAAAAGAACATCCAAAAAGAATAAATCATTCACAACACATGATATACTTGGTTCACCCCCACCCTGGGGATACATCCACCAACTCTTCGTCTTGTTTATTATCTTCGATCAATCTTCTTACATGCACAAAGCCTCAAAATCAACTCCGCAGAGGACAAGAGATCTGCACACCTCACTAGATCATCCTTCCTTGAGTTATATCATAACGCCTTCCACAGTCTACGCACAAAGCACTAAATACGACTTGCACTTAGCTCTACAAGCCTCACACAGTATGCACAAAGAAATTACCACTTAGCACTTAGCACTTTGGCCTTTAATTTCCTTTAGCACTTAGCACCATGTCTACTCACTACTTATTACATCGCCTAGATTCTATTTATACATTGCAAAATAGGCCTAAGCACGAGTAAACCCATGGGCCGACATCCCCATATCGATTACATAAGCCCAAAACCCAAAATTCCCTAAAAAGGGGCTGAGATGCTACGATCTCTGCTTCATCTTGCGCTCCGCCTTCGATAGCCTGTCGAAGTCCCAAAAGTAGGCCAAACATGACCAAGGATCCTCAAAACTTGGTCAAGGGCCAACAGGCCCCCAACACTCACCTGTGACTCATCTCGAGTCACTTTGATCTGGGTAGCTCTACCTCCAAATCCTCGATCTTGGTTCGAGATGCTTCGACCTATTGCTATGCCATGGCCTCCTTCTCAACGAACTCTTAGATAAACACTTTGTTGATAGGTCCCTCTAAGCGATGTTCAGTTGCAGTGACGAATTGCTCTAGTTCTGCTCCTCGTCCTTCGATCTCTGCGAACAGTTGGCAAGCCTCATCCTATATAGGTTGGAGCCTCTAAGTCACTTCCATGACTTTGCCTTGAATAGTGTGGACCTGTTATTGAGCAGTGCATTTCTCTTGTGATCGCTTCATCCTTTCAACAACTGTTAGGGGCTTCAACTATGTCTGTATTGCTTCTACTTGTTTCTTCACCTCCTTGAGCTGTGACTCCAGTGCCTTTAGTTCTAGATTCTCAGTGAGTCACTCATAAGTTTGGGCACTACGATAACTTAACTGTTTATATTCCATGGAAAATTCTTCGATCCTCTCAACTGCGCTTTGAGCAATTGCTTCTCTTTGATCTTGCACTTCCTGCAGAGTGGTTGGCACTGTGCAGAGCTCTAAGTATGCTATTCTTTATTGTAGCTACTGGATAAGTTATGTGAGCTACTCTACTTGATGCTCAACTTGGTCTTCTACCTTTGGCTCTAATCCTGTCACATAGCGAAGTGCTTTGTTGACTGATTCTTTCACTTTGAGTTGTTCTGCGAGCAATTGTTCTTTTTCTTGCTGAATCTGTGCTTTCTCCTCTTCAAACTTTGTCTAGAGACCAACCTTCTCTTGCTCCACAACTTGGTGTTTTTCTACAACTACTTCTTTCACTTGCTTCAAGGCCTGGGTGGGTTGTTCTGTTTCTTCCTGTGCACGACGAAGGCAAGCTTCGGTCGCATCAGCTAGTCGATGGAGTTGGGCTGGCTCATCTCCTAATTCTGGTTCTTCTGATGGTGAGGACATAGTGGATACTACACGACTGGACTGAAGGGCCTGCTGCACCCCTCTGAGTTCTACTTCAATTCTGTCATACATTTCTTCCTGCTTGGCTTCATGCTTCTGCAAGATGTCCTGCAAAGCGTCTGAGACAACTGCTATGATAAAGTTGAAGTCATCGACCGTGAGCATAGTTCGCATCATGGTTTTTCCATCTTTGGACTTCTTTCGTGAGGTAGGTTTCTTAGGGGAAACCTTCCTTTTCTTTGAGGGATCCGTCTCATCAACAGGATCCCTAGGCGGTGTTACTTCGCCTTTCTTCTGCTCATCTTCTTTGCCATTGGTCTCTTCTACTTCGTCATCACCTCCTTGTCCAGGTGATTCTGAAGTAGTCTCATCTGATGTACTGCTCAACTGCTAGACCTCTTCTATCTTCTTCCTTATGCTTGTTCCAGACGTGTCATAATCTTTGTGAGTGGCCTCTGAGTTGTCAAGTTCAAGGTCAAACATCTCTCTGAGGTCAGCTGGGATAAGGAGGTCTGCTGACCAGTCCTTATTTATCTCCTCGAGGTCCTCTTCTGTGAGCTTGTAGTATGACTGAAGCTCCTCCTTATGCTTGTCTGCTCACCCAATGATATAGACTAAGTGTTGATCTACACGGAACTTCATGAGGGGTCATAACCACTGTAGGTTGTTTGGCATCATGCGAGGTTCAACTTCGATAACCCTCTTTAGTTAGATATAGTATGTGTGAAAGATTGCATTCGACTGCCACTTTTTTCCCATGTCACTTGAGTACCAAAGCATGGGAAACTTCGCAGCAAGCGGCTCGAATGACTCAATGTCCAGGAAGGTCGCACCTTCCGGCATCTCCCAAGCAATGAACGCGATGAGGATCAGGAGACAGCTAAAGTGGAACTCGTAGCCCTGATCCTGTGCTTCACGATAGTCTAATTCCAGTTGATTAACTAAGTACTTCGCCTAGTTCACCTATAGGCCTTCCATGCATTTCCCTGCGAGGTCAACGACAAACCTTGTGACCTGCGTGGGTCTATTTTTCCTTACTAGATTTCTTGCAATTAATTGGCATGCTAGGTGCACTGCGCCATTCTGGATGGAAGCTACCTTGTAGCCTCACATCCCCTTCTCAACATCGTCATAGGTATCCTTGATCTTTTGTGCTAATGCACGATCTGTGGCTTTCCCTGGATAGAAGTCCTGCAGGTCGGGTCCTTGCATACTTAATCTAGTGATCCTATGGATCATCTTCGAATCGAATGTTATACGTCGGTCTAGCCATAAATAGCCACCATGGTAACATGAGAGCAGGAGATTAACATAGGCATTAACCTCCTGGTGCCTTCCAAAGTGTGGGAGTTTCAATACATTCAACAGGGTGGACTGCACGAGCTTCATTGTCCACGACTGGGGGATTATCTTCGAGTTCTTCCCCTTCATTCTCGTCAAGTATTTATATGGGGCAAGCATACTATAGTTCTTGCGGTCTCATAGGTTGAAGTCGCTGAAATTCAACATTGCGATCTTGTCCTGCTGCGCTCTAACTGCACGTATCCCCTTCGAGAGGTACGCATTAACCATGGTGTAATCAAAATATCTTGGCACACTATCACGACTCATCGCGCTGGCCATAGGTGGGATGTAGTCAGGTAAGATGGTCGGGATTAGCTTTGCATTTGCTAGGTCATCTCTGTGCTTGGTTCTCTTTTTTGTGACGACTCGGGATAGTCCGGATCTGCGAGTGGTCGACGAAGAGGCTTGCACTCCTCTCGTCGATGATGCTTGTACACCTACAAACATTACCCTTTCAGACATTACTCTTTTAGTCATGAGGTCGATGAGTACCTCCATAGATTCTTTGACTGTGCTAAGTTCTTCGGACATACACACTCGTGGTTGAATATCTCGGGTTTGAAGAGTAACTACTCAATGAAACAGAATGGATGGTGATAGCTCGATGATCACTACGCGACATCAACTAATATGCAAGGCTCGATGGAATAAGTAGATAACTAGGCAACATATTTCTCCAACAGGAGAGAAGCCTTCATTAATTCAGTTTTGTCTGTTACGGCGCGGTCCCAATGGTCTGATGGTGAGTTTTCTGACCATAAATGTCATTCTAACCATTCGGGGCAACAGTCTAATGGTTATACTATTTCCAATGGCTATATTGCTTCGCCATGGAAAAGTGCCATGTGGCGTTGTTCTGCTATCCCAACGAAGTTCCAGTTTTGCAAATTTTCTTTCTGCGAAGTTCCCTCTGGAACCCTCTACAACTTTTCGATCTTTGATCTCTTCTTACTTAGTTTTCTAGTCTTCTTTCCAGTGAGCTTCGTCTCAGTATTCCTCTTTCCATTCTGATTCTTATCTCCTCTTGGTATAGTAACTTCGCGCTGTTGAGATTATTTCCTAGGACTCAAGGGTGATACTTCTTCTCTATCTGGGGCAGGTGCTTCAGTCTTCTGTGAGTCTTTTTGTGTTCTTTCAACTTTGACATCCAAGTTTCTGGTTCTAAATAGCTTCGATCTGTTCTCCTGTTATTCAATCAAATGTGCGATCCTCCTAGTCATGAAATCTTTTAATTCTTGCTTCTTCTGCTCTAAGACTTCCTCTTCTTTTCTTCTGGCATGTTCCTTTTCAATCCAAGGCTTTCCTAGTAATATAGCAAATGGGGTGTTTTTCTCAATAAATTTAACAACCTCAAATTCTTCCTTTATCGAAGTTCCATGAGAACTCATAGATGTCTGGGTAAGTCTTCCACATAGGGTTATTAGCTTTCCTCTAAATAATCCTATTCTTCCCAATGAAGGAATCATAGCAGGTTTTCCAAAAATTTCCCAAGTTATTTCTGTCATGATATTCACCTATGTTTCTTCATCCAGAGTACAATCAATGTCGAAGTCTCCTATTCTTACTTCTATTTTCTCTTTCTCTTTTAAGATCTCTGATAGATTAGTATCTCTGTGGTCATTCAGGGTTTCTTTCATCTGTAATAATACCGTCTCTGATTCCTTCTGGGGTTCTTCCATGGTCTCAGTTTCTTGACCTTTCTTAGGGTCTACTTGTTCCATATTCATTCTTTCAATCTTAACAATCATTCTAGGGAAATCCAAAACTTCATGGTCCATAGTGTTACACGACAAAATTGCTTAGCTGGATAAGTGTTGCATTGTCCCTATCAACTGTCGTAAGTGTCGCATCAACTTTCGCAAGTGTCGCAAGTTGATCACTGGTGTCGCAAATGAAGGTCAAACATGATACCATGATAACAACACTAAAGGGGCACTTATAACATCTCACATGATTGATTTGAAGGAGGAGAATTGATATACTGAAGTCAAACAACCTTTTGCCATCTGAAAGCACCCAAAAAACTGAGTTTTGGAGAGGAGCGCTCCCCCTTACACTATCTCGGAGCGCCGACGCTCCCCAATACACTGTCAGGGAGCGTTATAACGCTCCCCTGGCCCTTTTAAGGGAGCGCTATAGATTTTGAGAGCGCTGGCGCCCCCTAAAGCTTACTAGGGAGCGCTACAACGCTCTGATGGCCCTTTTGAGGGAGCGCTACCTATCCTGGGCGGTTGTTAAGCTGTTGAGATGAACGGGGGAAGCATCTTTTCATTCTTGGAAAGCAGTTGGATTCGAATCCCTAGTCCATCCATGATCCTAGGGCAGATCCTCAACTGAAGGAGACAAATCCTCAACTTCCCCAAGGATATCTCAAGATTGTTGAGCCTCTCCAAGGCTATATAAGCAAGCTTTCTAATGGTGGAAGGGAGATTGCAAAGGGAGAATGATACCAAACCTATGATATCATAGGTAAGGATGGAAAATGCAGAATTACACCAAACTTATGATCTCATAAGTGGTGAGGGAAAGAATGGATATGTGAAACTTATGATCTTGGAGGAAACTTACAGTCAACCAAAGGAGATTGATCAGTGAAGCTGCTGTTATCCAGGTTGTGGACCTTTCAGGCAAGGGTTAGACGAAGAGGACTTGACGAAGCTGTCACAGTCGCATCTACGATTGTAAGTATTGCTGTCGTTATTCTCATTAATATGACACGCTTGGCCTGTTTCTTTCTAGTTTGTGTCTAGTGTTACATGAAATTATCGTTTAGTGATAGATATGTTTTCAATCTAATGTCAATAGAGTAGGAAGTGGTCGTATCTTGTTTTGTCCATAGCTTTCAGTGAGGAGCAAAATATTGGAGCGCAACTCGGAGCGTGCAGGGACAAACGTCGATAAAAAGGTACTTCTATCATCCTCCCTTCTCATGCATTAGTTTAGATAGATTTGAAAGGAAGTCAGTGTCCATGATAAGCACTTTTCTGTCTAGGGTTAAGGTCAAGCCTTAGAGGTCGATCTACTTGTCCGCAGGCAGATTTTCCTACAACAGAAACTGGCGACTCCACTCAGGAGATAGCCTCAATTCAAAACCTCTTGTTTGGATTTTTCTCCTCATTGACCTTGTTCTGTCCCTTGATTGTTTTAGACCTGGTTTACCCCTCTTTGATTAGTTTCACGAGCTGATTGGCTCCTTGTCTCATCATACTCAACATCTGTGTCGAGTTAGAACTTCAATTTTTGAATTTTCTTGACATTTCTGGGATTTTTAGACCCTGGCGCCCCTGTCATAGTGTTATCAGAGCACCAACGCTTCTAGTAGCCCTACACAGAGCGCTATAACGCTATTTTCCCTTGGCAACAGAGTGCCAGCCTCCTTTGGCCCAAAAAACTTCAAAATTTGCATTTTTTTTGGATTTCTGCCTCTGTGTTCTTCTGCTGAGTGATCTTAAGAGTCAATTTGTCTTCCCTTTTAACATTGACATCTGTGTTTTTGAGGAATAAACACCTTGTTGATTGGATCTTGTAACCTTCTTCACCTTTTTTGCATTGAGTTTTTCCTGTTGAGTGAAGCTTGGAACCTATGCATTGTTTTTCTTTTCTCTGAAATTGAGCGAAAACCCTGGTGAAGGTCATCAAAGGTCTACAGATCTCTGTATCTTGTTTTCAGCCGAGGTCTTTTGTTCTTCAACTTTTGCTTTTGGGTGTGAAATACTTTGTTTTTTCTCTTTGATTGTTTCCTCCTTTTCGCTTTTTCGTTTGATTGATACGAAAGGTGTATTGTTTGTGCTACTCTTGCTTATGCTAGTTTGGTTCTCATCCATACCAAGAAGATAATTAGCAGAGATAAGCATTAGATTGCATTGATCATCATCCATACACAAACAATAAAGATATTTTCATGATTGATTGAGCATGTTAGAAGGCATTTGAAAAGTTTTGCATTACATCAGAATTTGATTGAGAAAAGAATCGTTTGAGGGCATTTCGTGGTTGTGCTTGTTAGTGAAAGAACTCTCTCTCTCCCTTAGCTAGACGTTCATCGAAAGTAAATGATTGCTTATCATGCTTGATGCACTCTTCGGGTCAGAGTCTTAATTCCACTTGTTTCACTTCCATGCACCCCTTTTTGCGTAAAGAACAGCCATAAAAATCAGCGCTAATTAAAATTTATCTAGAACTTTTTCTTTGATAGAATCCTCCACCAACAGTAGAATAGGTGTAGTACTTTGGATCAGGGCTGTGAGCATAACTCTCCA
>ML835033.1:39461-67080 GCA_009831015.1 Picea engelmannii
GATCAGTTCATGTCATACGAGTATAGATCCACAGTGTATTTTCAGTGGCTATACCCTTTTATCAATACAATTATGGATCCGCAGTGTATTTTATGGCGGCCATATCTTGCAAGTCTTGATCACCCAAGCATAGGTATGCCTGCTTTAGGTTTTGAAATATGTCATGATATTTGTTGGATGTTTGTGTGCAGCTTCTGTCAGGTTCTCTGAGTCTAAACCCTTGCTTGAGCATCTACAAAGTATTTCAGTCATCAGTTCGCATCTTCTAACTTCATACTTTGGGGGGCATTCTGTTACACGACAAAATTGCTCAGCTGGATAAGTGTTGCATTGTCCCTATCAACTGTCATAAGTTTCGCATCAACTTTCGCAAGTGTCGCAAGTTGATCACTGGTGTCGCAAATGAAGGTCAAACATGATACCATGATAACAACACTAAAGGGGCACTTATAACATCTCACATGACTGATTTGAAGGAGGAGAACTGATCTACTGAAGTCAAACAACCTTTTTCCATCTGAAAGCACCCAAAAAACTGAGTTTTGGAGAGGAGCGCTCCCCCTTACACTATCTCGGAGCATCAGTGCTCCCCAATACACTGTCAGGGAGCGTTATAACGCTCCCCTGGCCCTTTTAAGGGAGCGCTATAGATTTTGAGAGCACTGGCGCCCCCTAAAGCTTACTAGGGAGCGCTACAACGCTCTGATGGCCCTTTTGAGGGAGCGCTACCTATCCTGGGCAGTTGTTAAGTTGTTGAGATGAACGGGGGAAGCATCTTTTCATTCTTGGAAAGCAGTTGGATTCGAATCCCTAGTCCATCCATGATCCTAGGGCAGATCCTCAACTGAAGGAGACAAATCCTCAACTTCCCCAAGGATATCTCAAGATTGTTGAGCCTCTCCAAGGCTATATAAGCAAGCTTTCTAATGGTGGAAGGGAGATTGCAAATGGAGAATGATACCAAACCTATGATATCATAGGTAAGGATGGAAAATGCAGAATTACACCAAACTTATGATCTCATAAGTGGTGAGGGAAAGAATGAATATGTGAAACTTATGATCTTGGAGGAAACTTACAGTCAGCCAAAGGAGATTGATTAGTGAAGTTGCTGTTATCCAGGTTGTGGACCTTTCAGGCAAGGGTTAGACAAAGAGGACTTGACGAAGCTGTCGCAGTTGCATCTACGATTGTAAGTACTGCTGTCGTTATTCTCATTAATATGACATGCTTGGCCTGTTTCTTTCTAGTTTGTGTCTAGTGTTACATGAACTTATCATTTAGTGATAGATCTATTTTCAAGCTAATGTCAATAGAGTAGGAAGTGGTCGTATCTTGTTTTGTCCACAGCTTTCAGCGAGGAGCAAAAGATTGGAGCGCAACTCGGAGCGTGCAGGGACAAACGTCGATAAAAAGGTACTTCTATCATCCTCCCTTCTCATGCATTAGTTTAGATAGATTTGAAAGGAAGTCAGTGTCCATGATAAGCACTTTTCTATCTAGGGTTAAGGTCAAGCCTTAGAGGTCGATCTACTTGTCCGCAGGCAGATTTTCCTACAACACATAGCTTTACAACAAAGACAATTAGGTTTTTTACCAGGGAAATCCTTAGCAAGATGTCCCGGTCTTCTGCAACTGTAACAAAGGGTTAATCCTCTCTTTCTCTTAAATGATCCCCATCCGTTCCTATACTGTGTACTAGGATCATGGTATCTAACCTACAAAAAATTATTTCTAGGATCCTACATCCATTTGTTAGTCCAAACATTCTTTCTATGCATAGGAATAACATATCTTTCACTATTCTTATAAGATCTAGTCATATCAAATCTTCTTTCATCTAGTTGTGCACTAGTTTTTAGACTAGGACAATTATCAAACATACCTAGATCCACATTCTTGAAAGAAAAATTTCCACTTATCTTACTTTCAGCAGAGCACAAAGCTTCCAGATCTAAAACTTTTCACTATTCTTACCTTTTTCATAGCACAAAGCATTCAGATTTTACCTCTTTTCTTCAGATCAAACTTCTCTTCTTAGCACAGAGCTTCACAATCCAAGTAGAGTACTGTGCACTAGGGAAACAGATCTATGCACAGAGATTTCACAATTTCAGGTCATATCTTCACACAAAGCTTCTTCTTCCTCAGTTCCCAACAATCACAGTTTCAAGTCCCGACAATGGAACCATTTGTTGGCACAGGGGCAGACCCAGGGTTCAATGCTACAACAATGCACCAAAAAAACCCTAACTACCGACCCTTTCAGAAACACCTGTGAAGCAGATGAAGTCTCACCTGAGGTAGAGGCAGGGGTGGTTGCAGGACTCAGATGTCTGCAACCTTAGCTGGCACATAGATATGTGATTGTAACACTTTAATAGAGAACTTAGCAATTATGATTCATTAATATTCAACCTTAGTTTACAGCGCAACTAAAACCTAACAACAGATCAGGGTAGTATTCACATAGATCCAATAGATTCAAGTACTAAGCGTACCAATAGAGATTAGATCTAGCATTCATTCACATTATTCATCACTAAGCTATCATATCAGATTCATCTATTATCTAACATCGCACTAAGCATTGAATCACATAAACAAAAGAATATCCAAAAAGCATAAAGCATTCACAACACAGGATATACATGGTTCACCCCCACCCTGGGTCTATGTCCACCAACTCTTCATCTTCTTTATTATCTTCGATCAATCTTATTACATGCGCAAAGCCTCAAAATAAACTTCACAGAGGACAGGAGATTTGCGCACCTCTCTATATCCTCCTTCCTTGAGTTATAGCACAAAGCCTTCCACAGTCTATGCACAAAGCACTACAGATGACTTGCACTTAGCTTTGCAAGCCTCACATAGTATTCACAAAGCAATTACCACTTAGCACTTAGCACTTTGGCCTTTATTTGCCTTTATCACTTAGCACCACGTCTACTCACTACTTCTTACATCGCCTAGCTTCTATTTATACATTACAAAATAGGCCTAAGCATGGGTAAACCCATGGGTCGACATCCCCATACCCATTGCATAAACCCAAAACCCAAAAAGGCCTTAAAAAAGGGCCGAGATCCCACGATCTCTGCTTCGTCTTGTGCTCCACCTTCGACAGCTTGTCGATGTCCTAAAAGTATGTCAAACATGACCAAGGATCTTCAAAACTTGGTCAAGGGCCAACAACAACAATGTACTTTGCCTTTGTAGTTGATAATGAGATAGATCCCTGCTTTTTACTAAGCCATGCTACTAACGAATCACCTAAAAAGACTGCACCCCCACTGGTGCTCTTTCTCTCATCCAAGCATTTTGCCCAATCAACATCTGAATATGCAGTTAATTGTAAGTTCTGATTTCTAGGATACCACAAACCATAAGTCATTGTTCCCTTCAAATATTTGAAGATTCTCTTGACAGCTGCTAAGTGACTTTGTTTAGGGGCAGATTGATAACGACCTACCTTTCCAACAACCTACATCATATCAGGACGTGATGCTGTGATGTATATAAGACTGCCGATCATTGATCAATATGTTCTTTGATCAACATCAGGTGAAATATCGTCTTTACTGGGCTTGCAACCAACCACCATAGGTGTACTAATAGGAGTGGAATATTCCATCTGAAACCTCTTTAACATCTCTTTCAAATATTGTTCTTGAGAGATAAATATCCCTGCAGAGCTCTGATTGATTCGTAAGCCAAGAAAATATGACAGTTATCCTATCATGGACATCTCAAACTCAGTCTACATTGAATTAGAAAACCACTGAATTGAAAGATCATTAGTGCATACAAAAATAATGTCATCTAAATAAAACACAAAAACTAATAAATCATCACCTTCAGATTTTATATATAGGTTACTGTCAATAGTACCTTTCTTGAACCCTTTGTCCTGTAGGAATTTGTCTAGTCTATGATACCATGCTTGTGGTGCCTGTTTTAGTCCATATAACGCCTTTTTCAACTTACATACATAGTTGGGATTATTAGTCAGTGAAAATCACTCAGGTTGCTCCATGTATACTTCTTCTTCTAGGTCTCCATTAAGAACGGTTGCCTTAACATCCATCTGATATACTTTAAAGTTATTATGACATGCATAGGCCATAACCATTCTGATGGCTTCCATTCTTGCCACTGGTGAAAAAGTTTCATCAAAATATTGTCCTTCAACTTGTGCATACCCCTTACAGACCAATCTGGCTTTATTCTTAACAATTTTTCCTTGTTCATTTATTTTATTCTTAAACACCCATTTGGAGCCAATTATATTCTTATCTTCAGGTCTAGGAACAAGCTCCCAAGTATTATTCTTCTCATTCTGATCCAGTTCCTCATTCATTGATTTTAACCGGTTTTCATCTTGACTGGCTTCATTGAAGTTCTTGGGTTCCACCATGGATATGAAGGCTATATGTGATTGCTCGGTGTTTTTGATTATCCTTCTCCTAGTTTGTACACCTTTGTCTTTCTCACCAATTATTTGACTTGCAGGATGATTCTTTTGAGTAATTCTGGAGGAAGAATTTGATGTTGTTTGCTGATTTGAGTTTGCCTGAGTATTTTCATCTTCATCTGACTCAGAGTCTTCTTGTTTTGACCCTTGGACATGTTCAGCTTCAACTTCACCTATATCCTTTGCTGTTGATTCAGTATTGTTCACCTCTCTTACTGGGACTCCTTCATCAAATTTTATTTCAATACAATCAACCAATTTATGCAGACTCTTATTATAGCATTTGTATCCTTTACTTTTTGTAGCATACCCTAATAAGATTCCTTCATCAGCCCTGTCATCATACTTGTCAAGTTTCTCATTATTATTCTTTATGTAGCACTTACTCCCAAAGACTTTGAAGTGTTTGATTGTAGCAGGTCTTCCATGCCACAGTTCATAAGGTGTCTTGTCACTGTGTGGTATGAGGTCAGCTTTATTAAGAATATGGATTTCTATGTGTATTGCTTCTACCCAACAGGTTTGACCAATGTTCTTCTCATTCATCATTGACCTAGCCATTTGCTGAACTTTTCTATTTTTCTTCTCAACTACTCCATTTTGTTGTGGAGTTCCTGGGATTGTGTATTGTATTTTGATCCCATGTTTATCACATAATTCCTTGAAATCACTTGACATAAATTCCCCTCCTATGTTTGATCTTACTTCCTTTAACCTCTTGCCCATTTGATTCTCAGTTAAAGCCTTAAATAATTTAAATTTCTCAAATGCTTCAGCTTTTTCCTTGAGAAAAGTGACCCAAGTAAGTCTGGAGTAATCATCAATGATCAACATAAAGTAGTTTTCCTTTCCTGTGACTTCCTGTCTTGATGGTCCCCATAAATCCATATGAACTAATTGGAGTGGTTTATTTGTTGAAGTAGAGCTCTTGGATTTAAACGATGTCCTGGTTAGCTTTCCTACTTGGCAGGGTTTACACACATAGTCTTGTGGATTTGATATTCTTGGAAGACCTTTTACTGCCTCAAGATTTTTGATCTTGATTAAGTGGTCAAAGTTTAGATGTCCAAGTCTGATATTCCATAACCAACTTTCATCATGTTTCCTTAGATGACACTCTTCTTTATCTTCTTTCATCACATATACATTATTTTTTGTCCTTATGCCTTTAGCCACCACTTGTCATGAGTTAACAGACTTTATTTTACAATCCTTGGAAGTGAACACCACTTCACATTCTCTGTCACACATTTGACTTACACTGAGCAGATTATGTTTCAGCCCATCTACGAGCAGAACATCCTAGGATTTTTCTTTACCATTACTCAAACTCACCATCCCTTTACCCTGGATTTTACCTGGTTCATCATTTCTAAAGGTTACATTTCATGTTTTTCTTTTACTTATTGTTACAGATAAATCACACTGCAGACAAGTGGATTCTCTCTTGGATACTGGACCCCTATGACCAAGATAGAAAAGTGCTATTGTGGACACTGAATTTCATTTGCATGAAGCTAAATTGTTCAAAGAAGAAGAGGGAAGAAGGGTACATACCTTTCACCGACGTTTGTCCTTGCTCGATCCAGGCTGATCTTGATCTCCAAGTTCTTCAGAAGGTCCTAAAATATAATGAGAAACAACAATGATACTTCCTACTCTACCATGATTAGCTTCATAATGAATCTATGAAAGAAACAAGTTCATGAAACGTACACAAACTTTAAAGGAAATAGGCCAAGCATAGATTTATATTAATGAAAACAAAGTGAGATGCTTACAGCCATGGATGTAGGTGCAACATCTTCACCAAGCTCTCTTTGTCCAGACCCTTGCTCAAATAATCCACACACAAAATGTTGATGCTTCAATGATATCTCCCTTATGAGATCATAAGTTTGATACTTCACAATGTCTCCCCTTTCACCATGAAGAGGCCTCCTTATATAGGCTTGGAGAGGCCTAACCACTTAAGATATTCTTGGGATTAATTGAGGATTCTTCTCCTTTAGTTATGTATATTCCCTAAGATCGAGCATTGACCTCAGATCCGAATCCAACCAACTCTAGATATGAAGGGATTCTTCCCTAATTTCTCTCAACAATCCAAATATTTGCTCAAAAAAGGCCAGCGCTCCCTCAGAATGGGCCACAGAGCGCTGGCACTCCCTGACAGTGTATAGGGGAGCGTTGCCTTCCAAAATTGATTTTTTAGTGGTTTTATCAATGGAAAAAGACTTGTACTCTTTGCCAAATGACTTCTCCCCTTCAAAACCAGTCTTTTGAGGTGTCTTGTAACTGTTCTTGATAATGTCGTCTGAGACACAACATAGACAAGACGATAGTATGATATTTGCGACACTTGTGGGTGAAATGTGACACTTACAACATTTGGTAATGAAGACACTAGGCCATCATATTACTGAGTAATTTTGATGTGTAACAGATTTCCCCCCAAAGTGCGAAGTTAGAAGAGGAGAACTGATGACTGAAGTACTTTGTAGAATTTTTCAAGAAAGGGTACAGACTCAAAGAACCTGAAAGAAGCTATACACAACCATCAAACACATATTATGACATGTTTCAAATTCAAGGCATGCATACCTATGCTTGAGTGATAAATACTTTCAAGGTATGGCTGCCATAAAATACATTGTGGATCCATGATTATACTGACAAAAAGGTATAGCCAATGAAGATACAATGTGGATCTATACTCCTATGACCTGAACCGATCGTAGCCACGAAGAATACAAAGTGGATCTACGAGACAACAAGACATATCCATGACCAATACAAAGTGGATCTATGTAACAATGTATGTGTCAACGTTCAAAAGAAACCTCGTCACAACCTGGGCAAAGTACATATCAGATTGATGACTCAACCCAGGGTCTTCTTACCAATCTCGATGTAGTACAAATCTAACCATGTGAATAGATGTCCTGATGTCGAACATGGTAGAAACCACTTGATTACTAGTTAATGAGGTAAACCATTAACAAGCACGAGGGAAAGCACCATTGATGTCAATGATTCCCAAGGTACTCTAGTACATTCCAATGAATGTGAATGGATGAGCTGAAGTCAAACATCCATGGAATCAGTGTAACAATGTATGTGTCAACGTTCAAAAGAAACCCCGTCACAACCTAGGCAAAGTACATATCAGAGTGATGACTCAACCCAGGGTCTTCTTACCAATCTCGATGTAGTACAAATCTAACCATGTGAATAGATGTCCTGATGTCGAACATGGTAGAAACCACTTGATTACCAGTCAATGAGGTAAACCATTAACAAGCGCGAGGGAAAGCACCATTGATGTCAATGATTCCCAAGGTACTCTAGTACATTCCAATGAATTTGAATGGATGAACTGAAGTCAAACATCCATGGAATCATTCGATCAGAGGTCAATGATGTAAACCCACTGTCAGATGCGAGGAGGCCTGCCATTGAGGCATGTAGGTCCCAAGGTACTAAATGGTTTCTAAGTCTAGTTTCTGGATGATGTGCTTAAGTCGACAGGAAAAGACTCGTCGAGGGAGGGCCTTGGTGTATCCCCCATCAACGAAAAGAAATTGACACAACGATGTAATTGGTGGATCAAAATAACATGGAATGACATGGGTATTGGAACAGGAATTTGTGATGGTCGACTCTTGAGGAAGATACTTCCCTTGAACACCGAGGCACGACAACAAAAACTCGACAAGGACCAAAACTTGATAATGCAGTGGATACTGTGACTTTCGTCGGGTGACCCAAAGGAGTAAGGAAACTCAAGGGATTGGTTCATTGCAGAGGTTCGGCGGATATAAAATGCATGCAAAGATAAAATTTCGTGTTCAAGGGCGACTGTAAGAATTATTGGTAATGTTCTCAAAAACTGTTTGGCTTGCTTAATTCAATTTTTCCCCCATCTAGATAGACGAGTACCTCTTTTTAGTTTAATGAGCTCAAGGAGGGTAATATATGCTCGATATGACTCACCTTTGGTAAGTTCCTCTTCTTTTGTTTAACGAACTAGAAGAAGTAAGGGTTCGGTCCCGTATGGGCCCTTCAATGTATGATCGTTTAACGAGTCTAGAGAAGGTAAACTCGGTGGTTTTTCATATTTAGAGAGTCTAAAAATGACTTAATAGTTTGGTCCTTTTTCGTAATGTTATTCTTATGAGGCTGAAAAAGAGATAAATTATCACTCGAAAGACGCCCTTTCAAACCTTTTAACGAGTGAGAAAGGAAGCAAGATCATTCGACAATCTTTTCACGTTTAGAGAGTCTGAAAAGAGCTGAAAGACGAATCCAAGGGGTTCCTTTTTTGTGTATCCATGCGGGTCCGAAAAAGAGATAAAAGTCTACCTAGCATGTTCTTATGTGTTTGAGCTTGAGAACAAACTAAGACTATGCTCGTGAATGTGACAAGATGAAAAAATGAACAAAACTGCTCCGAAACCTGCCAATATTGTCAAAACTGCATTCCAGTGTATTAATAAGGCCTCCAAAATATTTTCAAAACCCAAAAATAACTATATCTTAGGAAAAAATGAAATTTATAATAGTAAAATGGGGTAAAAATATCATTTTCCATTTCATTTGTGCAAAGATTTGTAGCAGTGGAGAATTTGTGCTTTGGAGGTGAATCTTGCATTGTTCAATGCCAGAGCTACCAATTGATTTCTTCACTTGGTTGGGACACTAATTGATTGTGATAGAAGAATTTCCATATGCCAGAGTGGATTTCCAAGGAAGCATGGACCTGGTCCTTCCAGATGGGGTGAACTCGGACGTGTCAGGTAAGAAACCAAAAAAGATCTTGTCAAGTGTTTTTTGATTTTAAACATTATATTTTTTTTGGGTACATAGGAGAGTTTCTAGCGGATGTATCGTTTCATCATGCAGACAAGGGAGAAACACGTCTAGCAAAGATACTGACATTGGGGCACCGTGGGGATGCTCAGGTAGTAGTAGCGGCAGGGGGTCTCCAAGAGGTGGAGACAAACCTCTGTGGTCTTATGACGGGTATCCCTCCTCTTGAGAGGGAGAACGTACCCTTTCACTTGCAGAGACACACAGTGGGAGTCCATGAGAGTATTAACTCTTTACTGAGATGAGTAGCACGTGCGGTGATGTGCTACTTGAAGCACAATGTGATGCGGGAGGACTAGGACCTCACTGATTTTTTTTGTATAGTCTTTATGACGATGTTATGGGCACGAGGACCCAACATTTTTCCCTTCTATGTACTTTTTTGATGTAATCAAACATTTTTAGTCACGCCGTATATATATACATTTCTGAGTTTTTACAGTTCCAAATGATTTGCAAATAATGATGTCTTTTATGTGATGTGTTTTAATTTACATGATGATATGTGATGTAATTTATTTCCTTTATGAAAACTTATCTATGTGCGATATACCTATCCATGATGTAATTAGCTAATGAATCCGAAATGGTATTGAGTTCTCTTGGTATGTGTCTCTATTCGATAAAATCAAACATTCGTTCAAGACGACTAACTTGTAAGTGGAGATGTAGTAGGATAGGATTTTGAATAGCGTAGATTCAATTAAGTTGATAGACCACAAGTTCGGAGTCTAGGTTGACGATCATGCGAGAAACGCCTAGGGAGGAGGCTTTGGTTAAAAGTACGATGACAACATGATATTCTGCCATGTTGTTAGTTGCCGATCCTAAGCAAATACCTCCGGAACTCACTAACTCGTCAGAGTGGTAAATGACCCAAGTTGCAGAAGCAACATTCTAGGTGTGTCGACTAACGCCATCCACAAACCCGACAAAGATAGGAAAGGAAGATGTCATCTGCGCATGAAACACAAGACACAGTATAAGTGGCTAAGGCAAAAAATCGAGCACGCAAAAGAAAAATACACACCAAACTAAAAATACAATAGTGTACAAAGCACGTATGCTAGATGTTCTATGCATAGTACTTCTTAAGGTAAAGCCTGTTTTGGGGCTCACCCAGAGAGATTCCATCGTAGTCAACTAGCTCGTAGGCGCCTCTATGTAGAACACGTTTCACAATGTAAGGACCATGCCATAGAGGTTCTAACTTCCTTGTCCCTAACTTATCATGAGCCTGGTCATAAACGAGGACTAGGTCTCCTTCTGCAAAAGCGCGAGGATGGACATATTTGTCCTATTGATTATTGATTCGGTTTTGATACGTCTCATTAACAAGAGTGGCATCATGACATGTTTCATCCAACCTAGTCAAGTGTAAGAAATGTTCTTCTTCAGCAGAAGTGTGGGGCAGGAGTTCTACTTTGAGTTTCAGTGAGGGAATTTCGCACTCGATTGGTAAAACAACTTCTATACCATATACTAGCTGGAAGGGAGTGAATCCAGTAGCAGTTTTTACCGAGGTCCGATAAGCCCAGAGAGCGGAGAAAAGTTGTAAATTCCAAGATGTCTTGTTTGCCCCTACAATTCGTTGGATCATGGTTTTAAGGGCCTTGTTGATAGCTTCAACTTGTCCATTAGCTTGAGGATAGTATGGGGATGAGTTCTCATGGAGAAAACCCAACTTGGCATGCAACTCACTCATCATCTGGTTCTGAAAGTGCGAACCATGATCAATGACAATGGAGTGTGGAAAACCAAAATGAGTGATGATGTGGTTAAAAAAGAAAAGAGATGCAATACGACCATCATTTAGAAAGGTAGGCATAGCCTCAACCCATTTTGTAAAGTAATCAATGACGACGATTATATAACCGTGCCCCCCGGCTGAGGTAGGATTACACTGCATGAAATCAATGCCCCATTTGGCAAAGGGGCTGATGGCAATAACAGGATGTAGCGGAGCAGGGTGGGTGCGTGCCTTGTTTTGAAAAACTTGGTAGGGTGGGCACTTTTTGACGGCCTCGATACATTCTTTGAATATTGAGGGCCAAAAGTAACTAACACGTAAAATTTTCTGGGCTGTAGCCATCCCAAAAAGGTGACCCCCATAGGCTCCAAGGTGATAGTCATTGAGGACGTGTTCAACCTCTTCATGAGTCAAACATTGTCATAGGATAGTATCAATACCATGACGATACAAAGTGTCACCGACGATAAGGTAGCGATGAGAATGATGGCGAATACGATGACGCTCTTCACGAGAGATATGGGGCTGAAAACGTTGGGTCTAGAGATAAAGAAGGATATCTCCATACCAAGGTCGAACATGTTGATGAGGAACATAGTCTCATCGGGGAGAGAATCTATGGGCTCAGTATCTTCATCAGCATGGGGAAAGTCATAGATAAGCTCTGCAAAGACCAAAGTTTTTTAGCTTTGGACTTAACAAACTCAAGATCGAACTCTTGAAGGATGACAATCCATTTAGAAAATTTTCCCTCAAGAACTTGACGTGTCAGAATGTGATACATGGGGTTTGAGTCTGTGATAATCGTGGTGTTGCGTAGAAAAATGTAGTGATGGAATCTCTGGACATCGATGATGGCTACCGAAGCTAACTTTTCAACATGTGAATATCGGAGCTCGGGACCACATAGACTTTTGCTCAAATAATATATCACGTGTTCCTCACCGATAGGGTCCTATTGAACTAACACCATAGAAATAGTGGAAGTAGAGGCTGCTAAGTAAAGGGTATAATCCTGCGTATAGTTCGGAGGATGCAACAGAGGTGCATTGGTCAATGCATGCTTAAGAGTAGCAAAAGATCATTGAGCAGTGCCATCCCAGATGAAAGGGGTGTCTTTCTGCAACAATTTCATAAATCCTTTGGTAATGTTAGCGTAGTTACAAATGAAACGACAAAGAAAGTTTGCTTTCCCCTGTAAACTTTGGAGTTGTGTCAGATTATTAGGTGGAGGTAAAGCTAGGATAGCTCTAATCTTTAAGGGATCCACCCAAATCCCTTCCTTGGAGACAACAAAGTCGAGGAGTCGGTCTGATTCGACAACAAAAATACATTTATGTGGGTTCAAATGAATACGGTAGAAGCGACATCGAAGAAAAATCGCCCGTAAATGACCAAAATGGTCCGATCGACTGGATGAGTGGGCATGTAAGTCATTGAGGTAAGGTTCCACAATATGTTTGATATCGTGGAAAGAATATGACATGGCTCGTTGGAATGTAGCACCGACATTTTTAAGGCCAAATGGTAGTTTCCAATAGGCGAAAGTTCCCCATAGGAATATGAAGGCTATATTATGCTGATTAGCAGGTAAAATGTCAATTTGGTTGTATCCTGAGAAACCATCCATGAAAGAGAAAATTACGCTACCAGCGCAATTATCAATAATTTGGTCGATGAAGGCAATAAGGTAGTTGTATTTTGGACAAGCCTTATTGATATCCCTATAATCAACACAGATGCGAATGGTCCCTTGTTTCTTAGTCACCAGAACAATGTTCGAAACCCATTCCGTCAAGGGGACAGGATAAATGAAGCCAGATTTCAATAAATTTTCAACTTTTGCCTTAATGGTTGCGGTCTTCTTAGGATGGATAGGGTGGAGTTTGTGTCGAACAGGTTTGACACCTGGGTAGGTTTTAATCTCATGCACAATGATTGATGGATTGATCCCTGACATCTCTTTGTAGCTCCAAGTGAAGACATCACAAAATTCTTTAAATAAAGCGGTATAAGAGACCACTTCCTCAGCTGAACAATTAGCACGGAGGTTAATGTTTTCCATGACACCTTCCCTAATTGAAATGTCGATAACTATCATAGATGAAATTTTGCTCAAATTCCTCTCAGAAAGAGTATCTTGTGTGAGGATGGGAGATTGTGGAAAATCGACAACATCAGGAGGGAAGACAGAGTGTATGTCTTCTTGAATTTCTTCAAGAGGTGGAATAAAAGAGGATCAATGATGGATATAATCCCAAGATACGTCGTCGATGCTAAGAATTTCCATTATAGATTCATCGGAAGGAAAAAATTGAGAAATGTAGTCGAACGCAGACGTCAAGGAATTTAACCACGATGGCATCAAGTAACTATCGGGTGCCAAGAGATGCTGGTCATCCGAGGAGGGAGAGGAAGATTGGATAGCAACGTATGAGATTTTGGCTGGACTAAGTGGCATGGTGTCACCTAGTGCATCGAATTCCAACGGACTAGGTACAATCCAAGGGTTAGATGATTCCAAGGATTGGTAAATCATAATCGAAATCATATTGATTGTGGCAACATGATGTGTGGTGGGTGGAAGTGGTGTAGGGAAGGTATCCACAAGGATGGAGTCTTTCAACAAGACAACACCAACGCTTTCATACGTGATCTTGTGATCTCCCAAGAATGGAATATTGTTGGTAGCGGGAGCATGAGCGTCGGGTGTACATAAATCTAACTGATTGATAGTGACAATTTTTCCCTGATGAGGAAATTGTACACATCGAAATACCGACGAAGCAATGACAGTCATAGCATAAAACCAACTTCTTCCAAGTAACAGGTTGTAATCGAGAGGAGCATCGACCACCTTGACATCAACAGTAACAATTTTTCCGCCTAACTGAACGGCTAAGGACTGTAATAGTCCGTGAGGATGAAAACCTCACCCATTGAATGCATGCAACATCATTGGGGATTTGTTAAGTGCGAGTGATTTCAAGCTTTTCCAGCAGGCTAAAGACATGACACAAGTAGAGGCTCCCTCATCCAAAATAGTTCGGTGAATTTGTTGGTTGTGAACAACAAGATCAACTTGGAAATAAAGTTGGTGAGAGAGTCGAGACGTAAAATTATCCAGGTTAAACATGATATTGTTGGACGACTCGGGATCAAAAGTGCCAATAGCAGCCAAGAGTATTCTACGTTGACTGGGGCAGTGCTGTAGAACTTCTAACACAGACATAGCACATGGTGCTTGAGCCAAATCTTAAACAATGTTGTAGTTCTAGGCAGCACGTGAACTAGGATTAAAGGTAGATTTATGGATAGTGCTCTTAGGAGGGCATCATATAGATTCAAACGTAGATTTCTCGATCTGAAGCGATCCAGATAGAGGACTGACAGATGGAGGGCTAATGGAGGATGGTGATGGATCCAGTAAAGTACCGTTAGTGACCTTTCCTTGTCAGGTTTAACTAGTGTGTCGTATGTCGTAGAGAGAGTGGTTAAATCAATCCCGTTAAATATATATATATATATATGGGCACTTGTCGAGGCTTCATCATGAGAAGGGTGGCTGGAACTACCCCCTGGAGAGGGGGTTTGAGCAACCATAGATTGCTACCGAGGAAAAGGTTGAGTAAGCACGACGGGTTGGGAATTCCCCTTGAAAAGTTTGGCCACTTCATCATGATGTAGACAGTCTCGAGTGTAGTGATCATCGCCACAAATAAGACATGGGAAATTTAGTTTCCACTGTGGTTGATTTTCGTTAGCAGGTGGTGGGTTTTGAGCTTTAGGTTGTTCATTGTTATTATTCTTTTTTTTTTTGTTCTTTGTCTTTTTCTTACCTCCGGATTGTTGTGAAGGGGAAGACTGAACTGCATTCACCTCAAAGATTTGGGTATGAGAGGAGGTATAGGAGGGTGCGTTAGAACTAGGAGTGGACGTGGAAGTATATCGAAGTGCAAATCCAGTTAACTGGGATGTAGATTGAGTTTTGACGGAACCAATAACGCCATCCACATTTGATGAGGATGAAGGTTTGGATGGATCGTTAGTGGCATGGGTAGCATTTGGAATCAACTCATATAAAGTACCAGACTGTGAATAAACCAAATCTAAGTACTGGGCCCTGGCATTGGATTCTTCTTCGGTAACTATGCCACCCATAGTGACGTCACGAGCAATAGGGGGTAAAAGTGAATTGGTAAACCATTCTGCCAATAATTGGTCAGGAATCATCGCTTTGATCAACCTTCGTCGTCATCTCCACTCATGAATATGATCAGAGATATGCACAGAGTTGGTCTGACGAAGGAAGGTCAAGAGTTCGATACCTGTCTTGTATCAAATGGGTAGTTGAAAGTGTGTGAGAAAGGACATGGCAAGGGAGTTGAAGTATTGGAAAGAACCATGTTACAGTTCAATATACCACTTGGCTGTTGAGCCCATAAGTGTTCGCTGGAAAAGATGCAAACGTATGGAATCGTCCACTAAGGAGTTTGATGAACACCACAAATGGAAAGTCATCACATGGTTTTGGGTCTTCTCCAGGTTTACCATCAAATTTTGGAATATCATAAGGGAGTTTAGATGGAATCACTGGTCATAAAGGATAATGTAGGATAGGATCATTGGTCAACTGAGACAAGTCTGGGAGATCTAGAGTAGCAAGAAACAGTAGCTGTCGATTGACCTACGGGTGATACTGGTGTGGCATAGGGACACCAGTAGGAACATAAACTGGGTTAGGTGGATAATTGTAACTAGTGGGTCCTCCTGCATAGGGTTGATGCTGACCAGAGTAAACAGGATTCGAGGAGGGTTGAGAAACATGTGCGAGTGGAGGATAACTGGATGGGTTTTGAGGATGATAATTTGGCTTTCGTGTTTTCCCATAGGGGTAAACATTTTTTCCATAAGGAGGATATAGATTAGTCCCTTGAGAAAGATGAGGTTGTTGTAGACCTTGAGGATTATGTCCCCTAGAGAATTGTAGGTTTCCTGGGAAAGGGATGTTCCACGGATTGGGCGTTGTAGATGCATTTTGTCCAGAAGGTTGATGATGGGCTCTAGTTTGAGGTTTCCCCCCAACATGAGGTTTCCCTCCAAATGGAGGTTGCCCCCCAAATGGAGGTTTCCCTCCAAGCAGAGGTTTTCCTTCGAAAGGAGGCTTCCCCCCAAACGAAGGTTGCCCCCCAGCATGAGTTTGAGCCCCTGGAATTTGGAAACCCAATGTAAAAGACTGACTGGTGCCACTTAATGGATTAGATCCACCAATACTGGTCCCTCTGGGTTGTTGTATAGGTATAGAACTTCCAGGTATAACTTGGGTAGTGTTGACAATAGAACAATTCAATGCTCTATACCCAAGGGGAAGTGATGAAGAAGGCCTAGATGAAATTGGTGTACCAATGGGAGCTTGGCTAACCTCCACATTACCTATGGGAATAGTCGCAACCTGAGGGACCATTGTAGAATGGGCCATCTGGAGAGAAATAGTGGAACTTGGACCAACAGACTGCATGTTCGGACCAATGGACGGTGTGATTGAACTAACAGTTGTACCAGTAAAATGGTCTAAAGGTACGGTATAGGTAACAAATGTTTAGGGTATTTGGAATATGACAGGTATATCAACACGTATTCCTAATCCATAAAGGTCTCACACTGTGCGAGGTGATATTCAAACTATGTCATCAGTCCAAAGGGGGTCTCCGACTTGAGGGCCCGAATGAGACTCGGTCGGAATGTCAGAAGGATCAATGACAACAAGTTCTCTGGTTGAATTCAACTAGAGAAAACACCTTTCATATCCTGCATGAATGTAGAAAGCCTCCATAGGATCCGTAATAATTTGAAAATTTTCTAAAGAGGTGGAAACTTCCTCCTGTGAGGTTATAATTTCGTGAAACTTGCTCTGTTGAGGAGATCCCTCTATAGAATGAGGGGGTAAAGGGGTAGAATCTTCCATATTTTCTGGGGGAAGTCCTTGTACCCTACGTGAACGATGTGGAGGATCGATGTTGGTGGGAAAAAGTCGACGGAAAAAATCTATGGCCAACTAACTAAAAAGAAACAACATGCACTAATCAAATCTAGGAATCAAACCAAGCAAACAAAACCTTCTCTCAATGACCGTACTAGTTGGTGATGAAATCCAACGTTGCGTGATCAAGTCAAGAAGGGGATAGGATATGGTGGAACAATTACGATGGCGACCTGCTTAACCGACTTGCGCTTTGGTGCAAGCTTCCACACAGTAATTATGGATTCACCGTCCAAGGAGCCCGAGTGAGTTTGACCAATGTATGTTCCTGGTACAATGAGACTTCCCTTCACCATCACCTTGTGTAAGTACCTAAAGATTATGGCTACTAAGGACACCAACTCGCAGTCAGCCCCTGGGAGGGTACAATCAACAGTCCAGTCTGAACATATGAGCAATATAACAAGTCCGAAATCCTTCGAGAGAACTGAGGACAAGTGGACCAGTAGAACTCTAGAGGACCCCGAATGGATTCAGAGTTCACGAAGCACCGATACCAAATGAAACTAGCTGAACCTTAAGAAGAACCCTCAATATATGATCCAACCACTACAAATGATTGAACCACAGAGGGATAATCTTTGTAACTCTCCTGAATGCGACCTCGTGCGTAACCCCTGTGTGAGAGGGGGATCCAAGAAAGCCTATACGACAATTGGATTTTCTCTCTCTATTGCAAGATGATAATGTTTGTTTTGAATACTTTGGAGACTTGTACTCACAGCCTAATCCAAAGTGATAATCCTAGTCTAATGTTGGTGGAAGATTCTAAAAACAAAATGTTCTAGATAGATTTTAATTAGCATTAATTTTGCAGATGTTCTTTACTCAAGGGTGTATGAAAGTGAAACTGATGGTATTATGACTCAATCCCCCAAAAATGCATAAGAAATGATAATCAATATTTTCTTTCAATGAATACCTATTTAAGGGAAAGAGAAGAATGTTCTTTTCACTGTCAAACACCAAGATGCAGAATCCTCAATCAATTATTTCTCAATCAAATCCAGTATAATGCTAAAAATTTCATAGAATATTGTTCTAATATCCAAAAACAATCATAAAAAATGTATCCTTTTGCTTTATGTGTGAATGATAATCAATCTAATGTAAATATCCCTATGTCATTCAGACTTTAAGATCAACGAGATTCAGACAATCACAAACAGGTTTCACACAAACAAAAACACACTCTCGTCTTGATTTAAACAAGAAAGACAAAGATAACAAAATTTGCAAAAAGAAAACCAAAAACTCAAAAAGAAGGAAAAAAGGCTTGGACAAGATGACCTCAAAGATCAAATGGGATGGTGCATAGACGTTTGAATTTCCTCACAAAATCTTCCACTCAGTCAGATAAGTGAGAGGAAAATAGTAAGTTGACTCTAAATCGTCAAAGACAAATAATAACTTCAAGGTAAGGAAAAAAACATCAAAATTCCAAACAAAAGGGGGTCAATTCTCAGAAAACAGAGTGTTGAAGGCCAAGACCAAGATGTACTGAGGTTGTAAGACTCTTGAGCAAGTGCCAAAAGCAAAAAATGAACTCAAAGAATGAAACCCTAGAATATTTTTCAAAGAAAAGGGGCAACGCTCTGGTGTAAAGGGCACCAAGGCATTCCAATGCTCTATTTAATACTATCAAGGAGCGCTAGCGCTATGGTAGAAGAGGTAGGGGTGTGTTGGGCACTAAAAATTCAGAAAAATGCCCAAAAAATCAAAATTTCAAACAAACTCAGACAAGCAGAGTGAATATGATGAAATAAATAGCCAATCAACAGATCCAAGAATCATAGACATGGTATGGAGAAGGTCAAGGAAAGAGAAAATACCAAGACAAGAACTAGGAAAGGAAACATAAATCAATGTCCCTCCCCAGTGGAGTCGCTAATTTCTGTTACAGAGAAATCCCCCTGTGGACAAGTGGATTCTCTCTTGGATACTGGACCCCTATGACCAAGACAGAAAAGTGATATTGTGGACACTGAATTTCCTTTGCATGAATCTAAACTGTTCAAAGAAGAAGAAAGAATAAGGGTAAATACCTTTCACCGATGTTTTTCCTTGCTCGATCCAGGCTGATCTTGATCTCCAAGTTCTTCAGAAGGTCCTGAAATATAATGAGCAACAACAACGATACTTCCTACTCTACCATGATTAGATTCATAATGAATCTATGAAAGAAACAAGTTCATGAAACATACACAAACTTTAAAGGAAACAGGACAAACATAGATTTATATTAATGAAAACAAAGTGAGATGCTTACAACCATGGATGTAGGTGCAACAACTTAACCAAGCTCTCTTTGTCCAAACCCTTGCTCAAATAATCCACACACATAATATTGATGCTTCAATGATATCTCCCTTATGAGATCATAAGTTTGATACTTCACAATGTCTCCCCTTTCACCATGAAGAGGCCTCCTTATATAGGCTTGGAGAGGCCTAACCACTTAAGATATTCTTGGGATAATTTGAGGATTCTTCTCCTTTAGTTATGGATCTTCCCTAAGATTGAGCCTTGACCTTATATCCGAATCCAAATAACTCCAAATATGAAGGGATTCTTCCCTGATTTCTCTCAAGAATCCAAATATTCGCTCAAAAAAGGCCAACACTCCCTCAGAATGGGGCACAAAGTGTTGGAATGCTCCCCCAAAATAGGTCACAGAGCGTTGGCACTCCCTGACAGTGTATAGGGGAGCGCTGCCTTCTAAAATTGATTTTTTAGTGGTTATCTCAGTGGTAAAAGACTTGTACTCTTTGTCAAATGACTTATCCTCTTCAAAACCAGTCTTTTGAGGTGTCCTTTAAGTGTTCTTGATAATATCGTCCGAGACACAACATAGACAAGACGACAGTATGATATTTGTGACACTTGTGGGCGAAATGCGACACTTGTAACATTTAGTAATGACGACACTAGGCCATCATCGTAATGAGTAATTTTGATGTGTAACACTTATAGACAAAAAATTATTCTTGTCTCCAGTCATGTGCTTGGAACATCCAATGTCTATATACCATGGGTCTTTTTGTTTTTGTGCTGAAAGTACTAGACCACATTTTTCACTGTCTTTCTTTTTCCATGTGCTGGCATTTATAGCTAAAGAAGGTATCCTTGGATCTGCCTTGTACTTCTTCAAATGGTAGTTTGCAGCTTTGTGACTGAAGTTATGACAGTTATAACATTCGAGCTCATTTTTCAATAGGTCAAAGTGATTGGTGCTACATTGTCTATTCATTGGCTGCTTAGTTCTATGTTGTAAAGATTGTCTATTTCTTGACCTCCTCAGTTGCATGTCTCTAAACTTAATTTGACAATTCACAATCTTATGACCAAAATTAGAACAGTAAAAACAATAGCCATGAAATAAATTTTGGTACCTGAAGGATGGAATTCTTCTTGGAATTTGTCGCTCCATCTTATGATCTCTTTGTTTTTGATCAGGGATCATCTTGTCTTTATTAGCTTTAGGTGACAGAGTTCTCTCATGGTCTAATTGTTTGCTGGCTTGGAACTTGATCATATTTACTGGCTCTTTGCTTTCTGGTTGTTTGTTGCTTGAACCATTTACATAACCTAAACCATTATTCAACAACGAAGATCTTTGTTTTCTCAGAATGTTGTTTAGTTTTGTCGTGGCTTTAATGCTTGGAAGGTTTTGAAGATACAATGTTTTAAACCTTTCCATCTCTTTTATGGTTTTTACTACCTCTTCTTCCAAGGCTTCACATCTTGCCTTCTTTTCTGATAACTGCTATTTCAGAATGTCCTCTATTTTCTTTGCCTCTTCTAATTCCACTTTTAGCAGGGCAAAGTCTTCATTAGGTTCTTTATTGTCTTTCTCAAACTGTATCAACAATTGTTTTTGCTTTTTCTTCTTAGATCTAAGTCTGGCAATTTATTCTAGAGCACTGATCAGTTCTCCTTCCAAAAGTCAACCACAGCTTCTTCATCATCAACATTACTTCCTATGATTTTATTATCATAATCCTCTTGGGCCATAAGCATAAATTCATTAACCTTATCTTCACATGAGGAGTCACTATCCGTGTCTTCTGAAGAGTCATCATTGTTTACGCATAAACTTTTCTTTTTACCAAATCTCTTGGGTTTGAAATTATTTTCTCCTTCATAATTATGATCCTACTTCTTGTGTGGACACTTAGATGCAAAGTGACATATCTTTCCACAGTTGAAACATTTGAAGGGAAATTTTCCTTGGTACTTGCCTGATCGTTTCGTTAGTCTACTCAAAAAAAATTCTTCAATTTCATCAGGCTCAAAATCCTCATTCTTATCAACTTTAAATGATGCTTCTCTAGATGTGGATTTATCTTTACCTATCCTCATTTCATATGTAGTCAACATTCCTAGAATTTGATCAAAAGGTAGAGTTTTTAGATCATTTAGTTCTTCTATAGCAGAGACCTTTGGGTTGAACCTTTCTGGCAAAGATCTTAAAATCTTCTGGACAAAAACTACGTCTTCAAACTTCTCACCGACACTCTTCATGGCATTCACTATTTCTTAAACTCTTAGAAAGTTCCTCCCAACAGTTTCATCCTCTTTCATCTTTAGTTGTTCAAACTGTAATCTATAGGTTTGAAGCTTGGCATCCTTTACCTTCTCATTACCTTCATAACTGCTAATGGGTTTTTCCCACATTTCTTTGGCAGATTCTAAGTGCATAACTTTTAAAAATTATGCTTCTGCAAGCCCACTCAGAATGGCATTCATATCCTTAGCATTGAAGTTGAACTCTAGCTTTTCATCCTTAGAAGCTAGTACAATTGGCTTTACATAACCAGTCTCTACCACATCCCAGACATCTGCACCTAAAGCCATTATGTAGGTTCTCATCCTAACTTTCCAGAGGGCAAAGTTTGTTCCATTGAATAGGGGGGCCTTATTGGTTGAAGTTCCTTCATGGCTAGTCATGTTTAAGCTCTAGGATCTACCCTTATATAAAAGGAACCGACTCTGATACCAATTGTTGGACAATTGAGAGGGGGTGTGAATCAGTTTTTACTGTGCTTAAATGATTATGCCCATTTTTTAAACTCTTTACAGAGCACTCAATGATGATCATAATGATGCAGGGAAGTAAGCAATAGAATATTAAACATCAATCACACACATGAAATGTATAGAGACATATATTTCCCGAGGAAACCCATAAAGGGAAAAACCTCTTCTTCTTCTTGATATGATAAGTAATCTTTATTTTTTGTACATTATCATTCTTATGAGAACCAAACCATTGTGAGGCTACCACCTTTGTTTTGAAAGATGCAACTTGCTAAGAGCACCAACTCTCTGGTTTCTTTAGCATCCACTAGAAGGAAGCACCAACTCCCTGGTTTCTCTAGCACACACTAGAAGGAAGCACCAACTCCCTAAGTGTTCTAGCACCAGCTGGATGGAAGCACCAACTTCCAGTCACACAGGCACCGACCTATATAACAGAGAACAATAGTTCTCCCTTACACCACCTTGCCACTCTGGTTTTTCTGGCTGCAACCAGATGGAAGCTACAAATCCCTATGTTCAAGCACCCACTTGAAACTATGAGGACACGAATCCTCCCTAGCACCTCCCTACCATTATGAAATATAAATATTTTGTTTTTACAACTTTATCACAATGATACAACATTTATCTATGGCTTACCAGTCTCATCATTATTTTTCTACACTGCTCTTCTCTGCCTACATCAGTGTCTCTCACCTCGTGTCTGATGCACTTTGTGTTCTTATCTCAGGTATGCATTTATGTTCCTTGCTTCTTCTTCTCTTCTTCTCCTGCATGATGCATGCTTCTACTGACATGAATCACTCTCAATAGAAACACAACCATTCTATGCACTGCGTCTCTTATATACTCTTCTGGTCCTCTGCATATCCAACTTCTTCCCTCATGCAGAAACTATCAAAGAGATATGCCTCACTTCTCTGTTCTGCATAACATTCACCTGCCGATTCCTCTTCTAGATCATCTGCACAACTCCTCATACTCTTTGACAGTTACATTGAGTCTATTCATCATGAATGGCCATTATTCTGAGATTATTTAGCCTCTCTGGTTGTTGCAACTCTTCGTCACTTTTAAATCTGTCAATTGTCTCTATGATTAATGTTCATACTACTGGCAGTTACCTCGAGACTCTTCAACTCTTTTGGCGATCACCCTGAAGCCTCTTCGAATTCTCTGGTATAAACAATCAATGGTTTCTGGCAGTTCCACAGAGAACCTCCGCATGCTCATGCTCTTGGTGCCTTTTCCCTTTCTGAGAAAAAAATACACAATGGGCGCTAGATTTTTTGGCTAAGCCCCTTCCTTTCACATGACCATGAACTATGATCAGACACCTATCAAAAAGGTGTTTTTTGATTTCATGTTTCGGCTATTTTCTTGTGAGTCATCTTTACTCTTCCAACTCTTGATATCTGAAATAGAGCATAGCTATGCTAGCTCCTCCCTTTAATGTTCGTTGATGTGGCCACTAGCTGTGACCACTCGCTAATCAAAATGGTGCTTCGCGATTTTGGCGATCTCCGATGTGGAGCCTAACGACATGCTAGCTCCTCCCTTAACCTGTTGACGATGTGACCTTGGCTATGACCACAACCCTATTCAAAAAGGCATTTCACGATTTCACATTTCGCAATATTCTGTGAATCTTCATCGTGCCTGATCAATGGTCCACGATCCTCAGTGATCCGATGGTCCAAATCTGATCGCGACTTCGCATTTTGGAGATTTTGCTGCAAGTTTCCTCGATTCTCCCAACTCGCGAAATCCGAAATACTCCATATCAGATCAACGATCGAGATCTCTCCCTTTGATCGACAAATGCGATCAGATCACGATTTCATGTTTTTCAACTTCATGAGTTTGTGCAGCTCTGCCTTTGAATTTTCTAGTTCGTGAGTCAGCGAAATGTTGATCTCTCGCCATGTGTCCTGTGGATCCAACGGTTCAGATCTTATCACGATTTCACATTTCAGGTGTCTGAACGTGAGCCAAAACTATTGCTGCTGATTGTATATCTTTTGGAATGGAAGATCTATTGACACCTGTCCTCCTTAATCTACGATAAGGATTTCCTCCATGAGTCTGGCCTTCGGGACTTTCAATTCTCAAACTCTCAGGAGCGTAACCTCCTCACATATTTATATCCGAAGTGAATGTTGTTTGTTCGATCATGATCTTAGATTGACGACTCGATCTTTTTGCTATGCAACTTTGCTAGCTTATCCTGTCCTTCCACTCGAAATTGATCCGACAGCTGACATTTACTCCGACTCTCTGGGTCTCTGGGCTTTGGGTTTTTCAAGTCTCAAACTGAAAAATCCTCGAAGTGATTTTCTATGGAGTTTGAGGATCGTGTGCCACCTGTCAGTCTTGATGATGGATGGTCCCTACTTACTTCAGGACTTCGGGACTTTGACAAGTTCACTCTTCTATGCTCATCCAAAGGCTTAACCTTTGTGCATTTATTTCTGGATCCAACAAATGTTGATCCTCGGTGCTCAGATCCAACAGATCAGATTTGTACTTCTCCTCTATGCTTCCTCTGGTCATGGGATGTTGATCTAATGGTCATCGTGTATTCAGGATTGGTGATCCAATGACCACTGTCGCTCCTCCTCCTGAGCTTTGGATTTCTCAAATCTCTAAGTGTCAAAGGTTTTGCAAGTCCCAATGAATTTGATCTTTGAATACTCATGCTATTCCTCCTAAGCTTCTCGAGATTTCTCTTCTATGTCTTTGCTTTTGTTTTTGCAATGCACACTCTGTCTGTAAACTTGCCAACATCATTGTTGTTCTTGCCATCAATGACATGCACACTCTGCCTGTAAACATGTCAACACTACCTTTTCCCAATTTAGACCAATCTCTTTTTGTAATGCTTCATATAATATTATGACCAATATCATAGCCTCCAGATTAAGAAATCTTGTGCCTAAGATCATTTATTCTAATTAGAGTGATTTTTTGCAACATCGACAAATTTTTGATAATAAATATGTACATGGCTAATGAGTTTTACTAAGTAAGGTACTCCTTTCTCTTTTAATTAATGGAGAAATACATGTTTATATGAGATTTTGTTAAGTGGGTTGCCTCATGCATAAGGTCTCCTTGGATTGTTCCCCTTCTAAATGACCGTCCTTCCACCTTTTCCAAAGCAATAGGGGTTTGAAACAAGGTTGTCCCTAATCACCCCTATTTTTTATCCTAATGGAAAAAACCTTAAGAGGTAAATTGGAATCTGAAAGGGAGTTTGGGAACCTCCTGAAGGTGCATATTGTTAGAGGGATTAAAAAAATTAACCATTCCCATTTTGTAGATGATACCCTCCTAATCAGAGAAGCTTCGCCAATCATAGCCACAAGACTCAATAAAACATTGGATGCTCTATTGGATGCCACATCAAGTGCTTTGAACAAAAGGAAATGTTAAATTTATGGATGGAATAACAGTATTTGGAAGATGCAAATCATACCCAGAATTCTCCAGTTCCCTATGGTAGAGAGATGGACAAACTTCAAATATTTGGGCATCACCATTTCTCTAAATAAACCATTTTCACAAGTCTATAATTATATTATGGATAAATTCACCACTAATTTGTACAATGGGGGCACAATGGCTCAAATATGTAGGTCGAGTAGTCCTAAGGTATTTCTTTACGTTCTTCCATTGTATCATTGCTCAACATTATTGACACCTCAAAGTATAATGAATAAGATCTCAATGCAAATTGGAAAATTATTATGGCCAGGGGGCAAGTCCAATGAGAAAAAATTTCATCTTGTAAATAGAAACATGGTTGGAAACCCTAAGGAGTGTGGGGGGATTGGGATTAGGGATTTGGCTTTGATGAACATAAAAATGGGGGGAAATATGTTGTGGAATTAATTTTAGAGAAGCAAGAGTGGTGGAAGAAAGTCCCATGGAAAAATTATTTCAGAGGATCCAAATTAAGGTGTGTGGAACATATGGTCTAAGAAATAAAAGGTTCTCCAATACAAAAACTATTGAAGAAATACATACCTCTCATATTGGAAAGGTTCACTTGGATTCCAGGGAATGGAAACATAGTAAGGATCTGGGAAGACAATATTTTTGGGAAGAATAAGCTTTCTCAAAGAGAAGATTTGGGTCCTTTGAGGTGGTGGATGGAAACATAGAATCATAATACCTTGTATGATATATCCATATGAAATGAAAACACATGAAATTGGGTTGATGGAATCTTGGTGAATCTCTAGCTGTTGGATTACTGAGAGGGGGGATGAATCAGTAATAGAGCAATTTAATCCTTTTTAACCATATAATCCAAGTGTTATATCAATGTAGCATTATCATCCAATAATTGCAAAGTAAATAAGCAATGAAAAAATGAACAATCATAGACATACACAGTACACCAGTGTTTTATGTGGAAACACCAAGCGGGAGAAAACCACATAATGCTTTTTCTTAGATGTCTTGAAGAATTACATTCATTGGAAGCACCAACTTATTTTGTTTTCCAGCTGCAACTGGAAGGAGGCTCCAACCCCCTTGTTTCTCAGGCTACAACCTGAAGGAAGCTCCAAATCCCCTATTCTCTGGCTACAACCAGAAGGAGGCTACAACCCCCTATGTTCTCCAGCTACAACTGGAAGGTGGCTACAACCACCTGTCCTTGCACCGTCCAACTACCCTGATGTAGAAGTAGAATGATGGAACCACTTTCACACTATCACTGTGAGATATATCGCTATAAACCTGTACCAATAAACCTGAACCATGCATCAACCTGTACCTCAACCTATAATCAACCTGTACCATAAACAAGTGCATCAACCATGCACCAACCTGTACCAAATAACCTGTAATGAATCCAACCATGTACCAAGTATGTACCAATAATGTGTCAACTACTCATCAACTATGACTCAACAATATGTACTGACTTCATCAACTATACACCTCATGTATGTGACAACTCATCAACTACTTGTCTCAACCATGTACCCAACATGTACCTTAACCAAAAGCCCTCATCAATTTCATCATCCAAATATGATTTGTAAATATGTAATAGACCTGGTGTATATGATCACATACCTTCAAACCTTCTTTAAATTTCACAACAAGAGACTAGCATTTTCATCAAACTTTTCTTTAGTCTCACATGACTAGTTTGGGATTAGTCAACAACCCTAACTTGAAATAATCATAACTATGTACCTGTAATGAATAAAGATATGAAATTATTACACAATGTTATTCAGTTTGTTTTATGCAATTCCTCCAAGTTTCACTACTTGGAACCTCTCAGAAAAGGAGTTATAGCAAAAATGGCATATCTTGCTCAATTTTGGCTTATTCTAGAGAGCGACCTTGTAGAGCGTGCCCCGCACGAAATATTTTCTGAATGGATCTGAAAACTATACAAAACATACTACAGACT